>JANQBM010000009.1:4118830-4141797 GCA_025594535.1 Erythroxylum domingense
CCACAATGCAATGTTGTTTCTTAGAGATGACTTATACATCATGAACATAGATCCAAGGAGGAAGCAAGAATCTTTAGGAAATGAAGTCCAAGATCTTCTCCAAGTCAGCAAAGGACGCATAATCATTTATTTTAGACAAAATAATATAGATCAAAGAAATTATCCTCTCAAGAATATTTTTTTCTTAAGCCAATCAAAAAGCTATGAGCTATTGGCCCTCCTAATCCCTTTCTAATGCTATTTCCGTAGGTGCTTTTTACACTTCTGGTACTTGCTTTAAGTCAAGTTCCCTGTTTAGATGAAGGAGGCTTACTGTTCCTTCTTTGTCTTATCTTCTGTATTTCCTCCCAAGACTCTCCTATATACTAGTCCTATCTACTATACAATTAGTTGTTTGCTTATTTCATCACCTTTTGATGTGATTGCATACTTAACTAGGTAATTTTTCAATTACTGTAATTCAACTCCTTTCAAGTTTAATTTAATTATGTTCCTTCAAAATAAAAAGATTGTGTCAGACTTTTTTTAGATATTTTTAAATAACACAAACTTGTCTCATAAAAATTTTAGACTTAATTTTTAAACCCAAATCGATCTATGGATTAATTCTTAAAACCTTAACACTTTGATTTACAAATTTAATATATTAGGTTCAAATAGGTTAAATCAATTTTTACATGCCTAGTATATAACTAAAATTTATCACACATATATCTGTTTTATCGTAACATAAGACTTTCATAACAAAAATTAAATCATAGTTCCTACAATTGATTTATACTTCTAATCTTGAAAGTTAAAAGTTTTGGGGGAATGGTAACATGTAAAGTACATACTAACTTAAGATAAGTCGGAATCCACATTTTAATAATATTTTGGCTTGTTTATTAAAAGCTGAAACTATTTTTGGTGGGTGGTTGCATTTTGATAAAACTATTTTTCTGATAATCTTGATGGTTTAACTGATCGATCATTCTTCAGATGCAACGATCTATTTATTTATATTGACGTAATTGTTCACCCAAAATAATACACCTACTCAACTTGTACATGCAGTCATACCATAAATGCCTCTTAACAGATAGCAAACGGGCGGTGATGAACACCTTACGTCTTTATTTTACTTTAAAAGCTATTGACTTATATTAATACACTGTTCTAAACCTCAATTATCCATTTAATACACTCTTCGTAACTTAATCGATGCATCATAAGTGGAAATTTTGAAAAATATAAAATTGGCAATAACATTTTTGGGGTTTAGGGGTTTGGTGTCGGCAGGTGGAGAGCTTCTCTTTCTCTCTCGCTTAGTTCTCTTTCTTTTCAGACGGCAGTTCGTCACGTCCGATTACTTCTTCTCTCTGGTTTCGAGGTAGTGATTTTTATTTTTACTCTTTAAACATTAGACTTGAACTGTTGCAGGCCAACATTTTTGCGAAGATGAATTTCAAAAATGTCAAAGTTCCGAAGTTGCCTGGTGGTGGTGCGGCTTCTGCTCTGATTAAGACCGGGGTTATTGGTGCGCTTGGTTTGTATGCAGCTTCAAATAGTCTCTATAATGTTGAGGGAGGGCATCGAGCTATAATGTTTAACCGCCTCGTTGGTGTCAAAGACAAGGTTTGCGTTTTATTTTAATTTTATGTATGCTATTTTCTTCTTTGGATGATATAATTTAAGCCCAGAATCTTTATTTATTTTGGATTAGTTAACTGTATCATTGTGTGTCTTCATGCTTCATATATATGTGCATCTTCTGTGCTTACTAATAATACGTCCCAGTTTCATGATGCCATGCTCACTTTCACAATACACTCAACCATCCCAAGGCTCTCCCAACTAGAAAAATTCTAAATTAAGTGATAGTAATTGAGTTGGTTATTGGGGAATGGTGAGGTTGATGCTTTTTTTATTATTTTTCATTTCAATGAGCTGGTTTGAAAGAACTTTTTTTTTTAATGTTTTTTCCTTCTTGTCTTTTTTTTTTTTTCACTATGCAGAGGTTACATTTAATCTGGGTTGCCTGCAATATATGGATTTGTAGACATAAATGAAGAACCGCTTTCATGTTCCAAATTTGTTGTGCCTATAGTTTGCAGATTTCCTGATATTTTTACATTGTGCAGCCTTTAGGATCAGTTTTAGATCTTATTCCTGTACCTGTTTTCTGAGTTTGAAGTTCTTGAGCCTGCGGAATATCTTCCATAGCAGTCTTAACGTATGGTAGTTGTTCAGCTGGCGCTTTAATAGGATCAAGAGAGTACTAATCCATGAAGAACTAGTACTACCTTGTTAGTTTATTTGAACATAGGCAGTGTGATTCCACTTTCTTTTCAGTTGTTAATCCATAAAATTAATGCAGTGGTAGTGGTAGAAGTTGTGGAAATAGAAGATTGGGATTATCAACCAAGGTTTTTCACATGAATTCTGCATAATGCTATGTTCTTATAGTTGCAACACTGCTATAAGAATACTTGATGTTCTATGTATATGTTCTCTGAATTTATTCAAATACTTCAAGCTTCTTGCTATTATAATATTTTGGATATTCTTTGATTTTCTTTCATTGAACTCACTGCTACACATCGAAGTTGCCGTTGTTGAGCTTTTCCGAGTATGTTCCTTTGTGGTTTATTTTATCAGTAATTTCAAGGATAATAACAAAGTGTGATGCTCCTTTGGATGGTTTTCCAATTTCACTTAAAGTAAACTGTTCTCGTTAACTTTGCAGGTTTATCCTGAAGGGACTCATCTTATGATTCCATGGTTTGAACGACCAGTAATCTATGATGTCCGTGCACGGCCTCATCTGATAGAAAGTACTTCAGGAAGCCATGACCTCCAAACGGTATTGCACTCTATGCTTTTTTACTACACTTTTTACTGGGCTACTAAAACTGATTTGCAGGGTTGATTATGCACTTAAAAATGTTAAAAGAATTAGCAGTTGTACAAGCTTCATCTATGAGATGTTGTATTGATTAGTAGTGCCATTTGTTCTTGAAATTACTTAGAACATCCATTTATTTTTAACCGCTTTGTATCATTGTTCTATTAATGATCTTTTAGCATATATATCTTCCTGTGGCTTGGCTAGAACTTTCATTTGTCTTCTTATGTATGATGCATGAATAGATGATATTTTGTTAGCTGAATGAAGGACATGAAATCCTGATTGGTGCATACAAGTTTATGTATGTATATTGTGTATTTCTTTTTCTTTCCCTTGCATCTTACTAAGTTCTTGTTGCTTGTAGTTGGGTATGCTGCAATTACCCTGTAAGTTAGTTCATGGATTGTTCATCCAGGCTTCTGATAGATGCATTTACTTTTGTGAGACTTGCAACTCTTGATCTATCTGTTTGCATCATTCTGATACTTAATATCTAGAATTTATAGATATTAATACACATTCTTGTAGGTAAAAATTGGGCTTCGGGTTCTTACTCGTCCTGTCGCAGACCAATTACCAAGAATATATCGCAATCTTGGAGAGAATTATAATGAAAGAGTCTTGCCGTCTATCATTCATGAAACATTAAAAGCAGTGGTTGCCCAGTACAATGCCAGCCAACTGATTACACAGAGAGAAGTAAGAATTCGTTAGGTTATTCCTGCCAAAAAAATGTTTGTGATTTAGTTAGCATCTTTGAGTACTGGGAAGCGTTTATTTGAAGAACTATTTGGTAATGACATTGCTCCTTTATTCTTTTCTATAGTTGTCACAGCATTATGCATTAACTTTGGGTATCCTGCAGGCTGTGAGTAGAGAAATAAGAAAGATTTTGACAGAAAGGGCTGCTAAATTTGACATTTCACTTGATGATGTATCAATTACCAGCCTGACTTTTGGGAAAGAATTTACTGTTGCAATTGAAGCGAAACAGGTAGCTGCACAGGATGCAGAAAGGGCTAAATTTATTGTGGAGAAAGCTGAACAAGACAAAAAGAGTACTGTTATCAGAGCACAGGTCAGAAATAAAATATTTAGTGTAGATGCCACGGCGTATCCTATTTAAGATGTTAATCTTTATTTGTTTCTAGAAGGTTTTCTTGGCATCTGCTAGGATTTTTAGTTGATAACGGTCGTAGAGAGAAAGTAGTAGAAAATAAGCAAGGATTTTTTTTAATATTCAATAAATTGCTAGCAAAATATACTGCTTTCTACTAGATAATATTTCACAAAAAAAACTAGTAATTTTCTCATTACTGCCCGGTTTTCTTATCCCTCTTAATTATTTCCTATTTATTGGCTTGTAGGGTGAGGCTAAGAGTGCTGAGATGATTGGTCAAGCAATTGCCAAGAATCCTGCATTCATCACTTTAAGGAAAATTGAAGCTGCCAGAGAAATTTCACAAACTATTTCGAATTCAGCCAACAAGGTTTTTCTCCACTCCAATGACTTGCTTCTGAATCTTAGTGAGATGGACTTGGAAGCAAATGGAAACAAATAGGTGCATTTGATTGGAAGATTCCCTCTTTTTGTTGGTTTTCTTCTGTCAAATTGCTTAGTTTGATGGGTGACTAGCAACCATGGATCGTATTGGGTCTGGAACTTTTCTGCTGATGGTAACAAATTTCACACATTTGCACTTAATTGAAGTACAAGAAAATCAGTTGGATAAACAGTTATGCCCTTGGTTGTTTTCGTCAGATTTTATGTTCATTTGTCTAGACAGTTTGGTGAACATGATTGTGCTATGGGGTTGATACAACGGTTGAGAATAATAGAATACCAAAACAGCCGCTTTGAACTTACTCTTTGCTGAAATCTATGTTGATCTATACTACTCTTCCCTAGATAGAAGTTCCTGGTTCACAGACGAGCACTTTATATTATCAACAAAATAATAGTGAATTATTTGCTTATCAATCTGGTTATTACTTTTGTTTTATGTTCATTTTGAAATTGATCAGAGGCTTCTCTTGTAAGCCATTATTATAAATTTCTTCTTTCCCTTTCTTACAACTTGCTGGTTTGGAGAGTGGGTCTGCCAATGCCACATCTTTTATTTCAATTTATTATCTCCGATTACTTTACATTTAAAAAGACGAAGGTAGTACTGTTATATGCAATGTTTTAAAAAATCAGATCAAAAATTAAATTGAAAAGATAAAAGATTTAAGGTTTAAAAAGTTCATATCGTCATAACATTGATTTGGAACAGGATTGAAAGAGATTGTTATTGATTAAAGTTTAATTGTAAAAAGATTGTTAAATAAAAGTAAATTGGTTTATTTGATTTATAAGAACTTATTTACTAAAATCGACTGATTAATTAATAAATTGATCTTTTTAAAAGATAAATTGAACTAAAAAGTTGAAAATTAAGTGAAAAGTTTATTGATTTAAGATTTTTACGGTTGAGTTTTTTAATTTATACGCTATGTTACAAATATTGTGCCTTGATAATAGATTAGTTTTGGTGTAGTACAGCATTGATACCAATAAATATTGGGTTTCATTTTAGATAATTTTTTAAATTATAAAATAAATTTTTAATTTTATAAAATTATAAAATCTTGCTTTTTAATTTATCATTATGAATTATGAAATAAACTTTTAAATTAATATGTAAAAAATTTTGTAATTGATTTTTATAAACTCATATTTTGTTTTAAGCAATGTTATAAATACTATACCGATACTGATATTGGATTTGATTATGATACAATATTGTACAGATATCGATCAATACTAGGAATTGTTTTAATTATTTTTTAAAATTTATAAAGTTGTCTTTGAATTTTTTAAAATTGTAAAATAGTCCTTCAATATATTAAACTGTATAATATATTATTTTACAACCTTATCTCCAAAAATTATAATAATAGAAATTTTTAAAATAAAAACAATCTATTTATTTTATTAATATTACTTTTCACATATTTCAAATATAAATAATAACCACAATTAATATAAAAAAGAATTATCTTCATATAAATATAAAATTATGACAATAAAAGTATTCGAAATATTACAATTTTATCATATAATAAATAATAATTATATTAAAATATAAAATTAAAAAAATAAATATTAATGACTAATCGTTACAATTTACAACAATAGTTCGTGCTGAAGAACCAACTAAAAATGAAAGTAGAAATAAAAATATTTACAATTATATTGCATATATAAATTTTAACATATATATCTAAGATAAGTTAAATTAAAAAAGAAAATAAACAAAAAACTAGAAATTTATTCAATCGAATACTTATTCAAATTGCATTGATCACAATTTTAGTTGGTATAAAATCTTCATCAATGAGAGGAGCCTCATCATCGCCATCATTTAAATTAACTTCACCAAATGACACGTAAATACTTTTTCATCCAAGATTATCTTCTAAGTTATTCTCATCTATCAAAATTGATTCCTCATTGACCTAATCCTCTAAAAAATCAATATGATCAAGAAAAATTAGATCTAAATAACTACTTGTTCTATTAAGAGTCTTAGTAAGCAATAAAATTAAATTAATAAGAAATTAAAAGAAATTACATCCAACTTAATAATGATAATAACATACATTTTCCGAAGCTTTAAATTGTATGTACAAAAACCAAGTTGTTCAATCATTTGTGCTCTAATTTATTCTTCTTCTTAGAATGGATGAATTCAAATGTACTTCTATTATTTTCACATCTTGTTGTACTCACATATTGACATAGAATTCAAATTGCAAACCTTTGCAATTTTGGAGAACCACTTCCGAATTGGTCCTACCAAGCGATTGTAAGTAGTAAAACAACAAAGGTAGCATTATAAACTAAATAAAGTGAAGGTTAACTTTCAAAAGGTAATAAAAATGAAAAATATACATGTAGATTAAGTTTGTTTGTTCGGTGAATAGCAATTCCTATCTTAAAATCAACATAAGCATTCTTATAAATCTCCAGTTGTGAGTTTAAGAGATCTTGCATCATCTCATGAGTGACAATTATTGTAATAATTAATAGCATTCTTCTATTAACTTCATCTTTCTTTATAAAACTTAGTTTAAACTAGACATTAGGATTCAAAAATGCCCCATATGCAAGCAAAGAAGAGTAAAGTTGTCTTTCTTATCTCTCATTGACGGCTATAAGAGAAAATGTACACAAAGAAGGCTTATTTTTTAGTTTACTAGTTGCTTCCTTCACCCTATTTATGGCATCCAAAAAATAACTCATTGTTGCCTTCTCATCACTATTAGTCAAATGAAGAACCTTGTTTAAAGGCTCTCAAACTTATATGGCAAATTGACATTGAGACCAAAATTCATTATCTTTAAGTATAATTCTAGAAACCTCAAATCCAACATTAAACCTAGCATGCCGAGATGCTACCTATTTATCACTTGTAAACATTTGTCTCAATTCTTTCTTCTTCGTAATAAAACACTAAAGCGATAAGAAATTAGTTGCAAATCTTGTAATAGAAGGACGATACAAATTCCTACCTTTGATGAAATCTTTTCTCATTAAATAAGATGAACTTGGTCACACTTTTTACTTTCTACATAGTCTTATCAATAATAAAAAAATATCTAGTATCCCTTATATTTTTTAACATTAAGTCAATGCAATGTGTAACACAAGGAGTCTAATAAAAAGAACTTTACTGGCTTTGCAATCTTCTTCTAGTTGCATTATAAGCAGAATCATTATCGGTAATGAATTGAAAAATATTTTCTAGCTCAACTTCATTTACAACCTCATCAAATATTTCAAATAAAGTATTCATATTTATAACAAGTCTAAATGCATCAATAGACTTTAAAAACATTGTCCCCTTTAAAGAATAAACCAAAAATTAATAATAGGCTCATTTCTTTTATTTATCCAACTATCACACATGATTGAACACTCAAAAGTAGCCCAAGTCATTCTTCTTTCATCAAAATAATATTTTTTTCGTAAACAGAGTCACTCAAAAGTTTACTTCTATATTCATCAATTGAAGGAATTTTGTATCCTACAATATAAGAGGTAATAACATCTGCCATAGGCTGATAATAATAAGACTGAGAAACATTGAATGCTACACTTAAATCATACCACCATTTATCCATTTCCATATTCACATTATAAGCCACTTGTTTAGATTATAAGGCATTACAAATTAAAGGCTGAGGCCCAGGAGTTATTAATGATGCAAAAATTTTAGTCACCTACCTTGTTCTTTTCTTAACATAAGATGTAACATTCCCTTCTTGTTGTATAGGAATACTACCACCTTCAACATTTCCATTATCATCCTGAACACTAAAAAAAGCACTTCTACTAAAAATTTTGTAATTCAATCTTTGCCTCTATCTTTCTCATGCTGATACTCTTCAAGAAAAGTCTTCCTTTTCATTTCGCATGATGACTAAATTTTTGACAAAGCTCCACATCGCCTTTGCTTCTTTAATCTGGTGATTTCTCCACATTTCAAATGCTTGTTACAAAACAAACAAATGGTAAGGTTCTTTCTTTTAGGAACCAATCTAGCATTAGCCAGGTTGGATCATTGAATCTTACTGAAGTGGTTGAATTATTAAGAGTACATGAGCTTCCTTCCATTTATATGTAAAAATAAATGAAGACATATATCAAAATAAATTTGTGTGAAAAACGAATAAATAGTTCAATAATGGTTTCTTAATAACTTATATTTCTTTTTAAACCCAAACATCAAATATATACATTGATTGCTACACTTTTACAACTACAACTCATTTTATTTGATTACATATTTCAAACGTAAGATCATAACTATAAACTATTTTATGTAATTATATAATTCAAAAACAAATTCACAACTATAACTTACTTTGTATGATTATATAATTCAATCATAAACTCACAAGTCACAATTATAACTCATTTTTTATTATTACATAATTCAATTATAAACTCACATCTACAATTCAATTTATGTAATTAGATAATTTAACCATAAAGTCTTAACTATAACTTATTATATGATTCAACCATAAACCCTTAACTATGACTTATTTTGTATTCTCATTAATTAGTTGATTAAATAATCATAAACATAAATTCACAACTATAATTCAATTTGTATAATTACTAATCATTTAATTCAATCACAAATTAACTAATCCATTTTGATGATTACAAAATTTAATTTATAATATATAACCTAATTTATAATAAATACTAATGTTACATTCAAATTTTAATAAATTTCAATCTCAAATTTCAAACAAGAAAAACCTCAAATTTATAATCGAATTCTAAATTTCAAGCAAAAAATGAATAACCTTAAACTCAAATTCATAACCAAATTCAAAATTATAGTTGCTAATTGTCATAGAAAGTCAGGAACACAAGTAATTCTCATTTCCAAGTGAACACTATGATATTTTTTAAAAGCGACAAATTAAAACATTCATTTCACTCTTCCACAATCACAAAATCACAATTCACAATTCACAAGCCATCAACATTCACATCCACAAGTTAATAAGTCCACAAGCATACAACACAATCAATCACACACACGTAAATATAGTTCCACAATTCACAGTTCCACACACACACACAAGCAAAATGCATCCTTTGCTTAAACTCACAAATGACTAGTCATAAGTTATAACACAACAATTTTAGAACATAATAGGGCAACACAATATAAGAGAGTGATGAATGGCAGCGATTGGCGAGCAACTAACAAATGGTTATGACAAGTGACAGGCGATAAGCGATAAGCGTGAGGTGATAAATGGAGAGGAGTAGTTGCTACCTGGTTAGCAAGTTGTGAGTTATGACAGGTGATGACATGGGACTAGAGACTCCAAATGGTTTGGGTGGGTAGGTCTGCTTCTACATTTGATTTTGTAGCTTTAGGGTTATCTTTTTTTACATTTAAGTCCCTAAGGTTTTTGAATTTTATGGTATTGGCCAGTATTTGACTACTATTTCAAGTACTGACCAATACAAAATCCTTTAATTGTGTACCATTTTTCAGTTGGTATAGTACAAAATTTGAGATGCTAGTTTTTAGTGACATAATATATGGAAAAAGAAAAAAATTCTATTTGTACCAAACGATAAGCTACAAAATTCGAGACAATGGTTTTAAGTAACATAATATAAGGAATGGAAAAACAAAAGGGTTATTTGTGATTAGTTTTCTATTTATAACTACAAATATAAAATACTTGAGCTACTATTTACAAACCTTCTCCTACAGTTGCTATAAGAAAGGGATATAGGTTAGAAAAGGTTAAATAACTATTAACCCTAAATTATAAACCATAATCAGGTTATGGAAATTGTAATCTCTCGATTAACAACCTATCCAAAATCCTAATTTGATCTAAAGTTGTCCAATAAATTATCGGAAACCTATGCAAGATCTCTCTTCGCATAATTACCAATTTGATTTAATTCTTGTTCTATTAAATCACTTAACTCTCATTAGACCAATTTAATTATTTTTTATTTGATTCACCCTCTCAGTTTATTACCGAATTATGCAATTATATAATTTAATCACAATAAATCCAATAAACATAAAAACAATCAGATTTCGTTAATTCAATAATAAAACTTTGAAGGTGAGTTTAGAACATCCTCAACATTTACATCCTATCATCAACTATTCAGTCCAATTATGTACAATGATAAAACTAAAATAAATAGGAAATACAATTGAATGGAGGACGGGAGGCAGCGACATCGAATAATATCCTAATCTGGGAAGTACGTTGAATCAGTTTCTTCTCTCTTCCTTCTTCTCTTCCTCAATGTCTCGATGAATTCTCTCTAAGGTTTCTCAAAAGTGGCTGATGCAAAAGTTACCTCTGCCTCTTTTTCTTGTTCTTTAAATATCCTTTGTATTCCAAGCAACCCTAAAGTTTTTTCGAGGTCCGAAAGGTCCAAAAATCTCTCAAAATTTGATGTTTTTGAGTGTCTGCATGTCTGCCTAATGTAGGCCACAATTGTGGGCCACATCCGAGCCTTCTGACACAATCATAGCATGCATGCCATGATCGTGGGCCATGTCCTGGGCTTCTATCACGATCATAGCATATGTTTCGGCCTGAATGTCTTCGAAACTTCTCTATTCTTTGATATTGACCTTGAAACACTAACAAACATATTAAAGCACCTTAAAAATATAATATTTAAGCTCAAAGATTTGTACTAACCCACAAAAACACTTAAACACCAATAATTAATAAATTAACACAATTCTAATGTAAACACATACTAAATGATTGAATTAATAATTAAATACATATCAAAATAAGCCATAAAATATGATGCAATTTACACTTATCAGGCAGCTTCGTTAATGAAGACATTAACATCAGGTTATGTTTAAGAAAAATTAAAAGTTTAGGTATTTAATTACCAATTTTTAAAGTTCGGGCTATAATTATAAAATTTTGTAAAGTTTATGATTTTTTTTGTGATTAATCCTAAATAATATTTTACTAATATAATCATGATAAACAAATAAGTCGATTAGTATATAGAAAATAACTGTGAACAAAAGGCATTGGCTATGAAGACATTTTTCTGCAAGTTTACAGAAAATAAAGCCTTGAAATAGTGACGTTACATATTGGATTGCTTAATAATGCAAATTTTACATTTGAGACTATGGATTTCGACATGAGAGAAGAGGAACCTACGATCAAAAGATTTCATAACATAGAGAGTAAGTTGCCAACTCTTGCTTAAGTACTTGTGGCTCCTATGTAGTTTGCTTGTTCCATATGTTATAGTAAGACCTTTAACAAGTACAATAACATACAGGTTAGTCAATTTCATGGTTCTGTTTCTTTTGTTTTTCCCTTACAAAAAGAGTTATCACTAAATCATATGTCATTGAGAGAATCCATGTTTTTCTTATGTCCATACCCTAATCATAGCTTTTTATACATTTAACACAAAAAGTGAAAATTGTAATGGTTTATTTGTCTTTCTTTTAGCATATTGACTATTTATAAAAGTGGACATGTACAGAGAAAACTAATAGTAAGGTATACCTTTGTAGGGACAAGAACCCTCATATTCCCTTATCCCCTTACTCCCTTGTACTCTCAAATATGACAATAGGTTGAACATTTATCACCATTTTCGAAAAGAAAATTGATAGATGAAACTGGAAAATCTATAATAGATTTGTTGACTTCTTTTAGAACTCCTCATTATATACAACTGCAACACTTTAGAAAAGAGTAATTGCACAGAACTTGAGTCAAGACTATTTTGCGTGCAATATCTATCCTTTTCCATCCTTGGAGCATTAGGAACATATCTCCTTTAAGACAGGCAAAATTTATGACATTATAATTATTTGAAGGGAAAAACTTGTTACAACAGGACTTCCTTCCAAATGGTCATTTATTCCATTTGGAGAGAAAGAGGTAGGCAATTATACATGACCTAGGAACTGCAGAAACATCAACTTGCTGAGCAAAATGTGAACTCGATCAGAGTTGTTATTATTGTTAATGATAAGCAAAGCACAGTTAGCTAAAAACTTAAGAGTAAACTGGTTGCTTTGATGTAAATTCTTGTTTTTTAATATATATAATGTTTAGTTTAGCTTTACTTGATTCAATATGTATGATTCTTGTTTAGGATTGTGTAATAGCTTTTGGTATAATTAAATTTTACTTAAAAATAGTAGAAAAGTTCAGATAATAAACACAGAGTGTCATTCAACTAAAATTTTCTTACAGTAATTGTTTCATTAGGGATTTATGAGATAAACTCGATAATGCATGTTAGTAATTGTCAAAAAACTGGATAAGTCCAAAACAAGAGGAAGGGGTGGCAATGAACTGGGCCCGACTATCATCAAAACATAAAAGATGTGAAAAACATGAGGTGTTTGGCCCTAATTATTATTTTAAAAAATTAAAATGACATTATTTTGTCATTATCTATAGGGGTTGAGATGGGCCTAAGGTTCGGTCAAACCAAACTTGATTTGTTAACCACAAGTTAGGCAAGCATAAAACTGTCATCCCTAACAAGAGGAACTAGTTGTAAAGAGTGAAGGAAAGTAGAACTATTTTCTTGGAATTTTTAGACCATCTCCTACTTTTGATCAATATGATGTTATTGTTTTAATGTAAAAATAAATAAACTAAATAAAAACATATGAAGAAGAAAGTCGTAATATCTAAACATAATACTTTAACCGGCGAATGGAAATTAGGATGTTAGAGACGTTTTAAAGAGAAAATATAGTGATTTTCTATATGGGTTCTTGCGAAGATCAAGGAAGGCAACCTAATTATGGCCCTGTTTGGTTGTTGGCTGATCAGCCAATAAATAGCTGATTGAATAACTTTAGCTGGTTGACCTTATTAATAAGCTATTTTTAGTGTTTGAACTAACCCAATCAGCTGATTTTTGAAAAGCTAAGAAGGAGTAGCGTTTTATTGAATCAGCTGTTGAATATTTGTTTGGCTTACCATTTTGCCCTTAGTTAATTCTTCAAACCTCTGCTGAAAAGCTCTTCGAAGATGAAACTAACGTCTTTGTTTCTTCATTATTCATGTCAGTTTCGTCTTCAAAACCCTCACTGCTAAACAACTCGCTATCAGCTAACGAAGTGTTGATTCTTGTTTTAGGTGTCGTTTTCTTTTTCTTAGCTCCTCGCTTCTTCCTCATCGAGCTTGGAGTCTGTATGGGCGGAGGGCAGGTATGAGAAATGAAGAATAGGATTTGATGACAGAGAAGATATATACACAGTTTCTTTTGTGTATATATATTTGTTTAAACGGCAGAGAAGATATATACACAGTGGTGGGTCTTTTGTGTATATATATTTGTTTAAACGGCAAAGAAGGTGTGGGTCTTTTGTGTTTATATATTTGTTTAAGTTATGTAGGCATATCATCCAACAATTAATAAAAATAATTAATTTATAAAATATATTTTTCATTTCTTTATTAATTTAAATATTTTAATTTAAATTATTTATTTTAATAATTCAAAAAATTATAAATCTTAAATAAAATTTATTAAATTTTGAATAGATTAAAATTTTTATTTAACTTTAATTTATTAATTCATTAAATAATTTATTGTTCTTTACTAAGAATATTCAACGAAATACTAAGATATATAATATTCATACCTTTATAATTTTTTTAAAATCATATCCTTATAAGTCATTTTATACTTAAACAACTAATAATATACAATTAATTTTACTAAACATCTCTGACAAACAGCTAATACAATCTGCTGGTCAAATCAGCTGATAGAATCAACTATCAACTAACAGCTGATAAAATCAACCATCAGCTAATTGCCAAACAGGGCCTATAAGTATGGTTCTGCTTTCTAATTATAAGATTTGGAAACAAGTTCTGCCTTTTAATTATGGAAAAAAGCATTACGGTTTTGCTTTCTAAAGTACGATGCGGAAACAACAATAACACACAATTATAGTTCTCCTTTCTAATTATACACTGAATCGCCAAGAGATTGTAACTTTTTACTTGAACAACAACTTTAGATTCATAAACACTTGAAAAAAAACAAGTAGACAAACATGTTTTAATAGTTATGTCTCTTTTTATAAAAACAACGAAAAAAAGAGAATAAATGAGAAACAAATGGGCCCCAAGTTATGCTTTAATTGGAAGCTCTTTATTTCAAATGCTGAACCCATGGACCAAATGCGCAACCGACTTGATTGTAGTAAAACCAATGTTGTTGAAATCGGACCGAACCAGCTAGTCTGACAGGAAAAAGTCTGAACCAATCAGTGGTCCAGTTCAATTTTAACAAAAAAAACCTGTCAATATAAAAACTAGCCAGTTTGTTGGAAACCCGATGAAACAAAATCCCTAAAACCTAATTGACCAATTCATTCCTTCAATGTTTCAGAACTTGCTTTCTAGTGAGGGCAACTTTGCTCCCTGTCGAGGGAGAGGGAGAGGTCAACTAGCGAGGGCGATTGGCGATGGTGAGGGCAACTTTGACTTGTTTTTTTTGTCATGTTATACTGTTGCTCCTTGGGGATTGTCATTGTCATCTTTCTTTTTGCCATCTTCGCCAGATCTCACCATCGCCCTTTTTATATTGTTTTATTTTACTACTTGCTATTTCTTTATTTGTCAGAAAAGAGGTTCTAAGTTTGTTGTCTTTTATCAAAATAAGATCAAAATAACTCTGTTACTGCTTCTTTGAAGTTTTGATTTCTGCTGGAGTTGTTGTTGATGTTGCAGGTGAGTGGCGTGTGTGGGTGAAACGAGGGTTGTTTGGGTGTTTTTTGCATGAGTGAAGCTAATGGTTGAAGGAGATGGGTGTTGGGTTTATGAATAAATGCAGAATTGGGAGTGAGACTGAAGGTTTTGAGTTGCTTGGTGTAGATTGGAGACTCTGCGTTTGCTAGTGAAGGTTGGTGGAGGCGGCCAGATCTTTTTATCAACACTGGGACTTGAACTTGAATCCGAGAGTTTGCTTTGGAGTGAAATACAGAGTTTGTATTGGAGTGAAACTGTGAAGGAGATAATGTTTAGGAGAATTTATTTTGGAGTGAAACTATGTTATTCAAGTTTTTGATATGCTTAAAAGATACTGATATGTACTAGAAGATCTCTACTTTATTCATAGTTATTGATTAATTAGTCTCTTTAACATTATTTTACATATACAATTCTGAATGAAAGCTACAATTACAATATTTTGGCAAGATAACAGTCATCTGTGTATCTATTTTAGCAAGTTACAATTTTGAAGTGGTGCAAGTAATTACCATAGCAAAGCTTAAAAAGTGAGTATATTTGGTATTCGATGTATGTATGTGATTTGGTTCAAGTCTTTTGTTTTAGAATTTCTAAATGATTTATTCAATTCTCACAATTTCATCATTCTGTTGTTAGTTTTTTTCAATGTATGTGAATTGATATCATTCACCGTGTAAAAGAACCTAAAAAATTAAAAGAACCTAAAGAAGTTCGTGAACCATTGCTTCTAAAAGTGCATGCTTCCCCTTCCATGGCATACCCACTTCATATCATACTCATCCAATGGAGCAAGTGGGTCTTATTGTTGCCTTCTCATCAATCAATATTCCTTTTTTCTCTTTTTGTTTGATATTGTAAATGTATCTGATCTGTTGATCTCAAGTTGTGTCGAACTAATAAAACTTATAAAAGTTGATCATATGAGTGTTGGCAAAAGTTAATATAAACTGGACTCAATGGCTTTGAGCTTATAAAAGTTGATCATATAAGCATTGGCCAAAGTTAATACCTAGTCTTCATCCTTATTTATGAATCTCCTTTGAATTTTTCATTTATTCAATTATTTTATATTTTAATTGAATTTTTTGAGTAAATGAAAAATTCTTTTGTTGACTATTGCAAACATTTCTCATACATATGAAACCATTACTTCCTTCTATATTCTATCTCTTTAATCACTTAAATATATGCAAAAACATAAAATTATGGACTTCGAAGATTGGATTTGTATTTTTTGAAATTAGTCACATGCATGAAAAAGATATTAAAGAACAATTTTATATATTTACAATTTACCTTAGTCAATGAAATAAGGTTTATAAATTGTTAAAAAAAGGTATCCTAAAGAACAATTTTAAGCTTTTGACTTGTGAGTTGTGACTGTTGATGACGAGAATTATTTTAAATAGGAGACATAGATTATTATTTTTCTCCAAGAACTATTCCTAGTTCTCAACCCAATCTAAAAAGTTTTATGGTTGATAAAGATATTATTTTGAGATGTAAAAGAGCATGGGCTAGATGGTTCTATCATTCATGTATTCCTTTAAATGCTTTAAATTCACTATATTTTCAAGAAACAATTAATGCTACAACAACAATAGGCCCAAGAGTTAAGGTGTCATCTTATTATGAATTGCGTGTGTCTTTGCTTCCAGATTTAAAAAAGGAATGTCAGTTAATTGTGGATACATATAAATCTAATTGGGAATCAACAGGATGCACTATTATGACAGATGGATGGACTGATCAAAGACAAAGAACCTTGATTAATTTCTTGGTTTATTGTAATATTGGAATAACTTTTATCAAGTCTGTTGATGCTTCTGACATAGTAAAAAGTGATAATGCTTTATCCGAATTATTCTCTGAAATTGTCGAGTGGGTTGGACCAAAGAATATTTTGCATTCTGTTACAGATAATGTAGCAAATTATGTATCAACTATGTACTTATTACAATCAAAGTATGGGCATATTTATTGGTCTCCATGCATTGATCATTGTATAAATCTTATTTTAAAAGACATTGGTGGTATGGATCATATTTCTAGTCTTGCTTCACGGGTATCTAAGATCTCAATTTTCGTATATAATCATGTCACATTTTTGTCTTGGTTAAGAAAGCAAGAAGATTAGGTTGAGATCGTGCGTCCCGCTGCTACCAAGTTTGTAACTACATTTATTACTTTGAAAAATGTTTATCAACATAAACAACTACTTTAAAATTTGGTGACAAGTAAACACTTTTCAAGTTATAAATTATCAAAGACTGAAAAAGGAAAAGAAGTTTATGTTATTATTCTAGATAATAAATTTTGGGATGCTTACTTGATCGATGTGAAGAATATGGCTCCGCTTATAAGGCTGTTGAGGATTGTTGACTCAGATGAGAAGCCATTTTTGGGGTATATATATAATGGTATGTATAGAGCTCACAAGACAATTATAAATCTTTTTAAAGGGAAGGAGAAATTGTACAAGCTTTATATAAATATTATTGATCGACGATGGGATAAGCATCTTAATCAAAGGATCCACTTAGTGGTTTATATTCTCAATCCTTATTGCTTATATAGTGGAGAAGCAAAGACAATTAATATTATAGGTGGTTTGTTTGATGTGATTGAATGCAAAGGCATTTTCTCTAGTAAAGAGCAATCACAAGCGATAATTGAAATTAAATTGTATCGTGAAGGTTTAAAGAGTTTTGCTAGATCATCAGCAAAGAGAGAACTTATTACGAAAAAATGTAGCCAGGTAGGTTTTATACTTTTAATTCATTATTTACGTATTAATAATATATATTTTTACCATAACTATTAATTTAAAATACAGATGAGTGATGGAGATTATTTGGTGACAGTATTAGGTTGTGAACCTAATTGGAGTGTTTTTAAACATATTTATACAAAGAAACGAAATCGTTTGGAACATCAAAGACTTAATGACCTTATTTACGTTACTTATAATCTGAGAATGAAGAATAGGTATTTTATAGTTTTGTTTTTATTTCAATAATTTTATTTTTATTACTGACTTTATAATTTCTCTATTATGTGTTCAGAGTGCTTAGTAAGAAGAGAACATATGATCCAATTGATATTAATTGCATTGAACATACTGATTTTTGGATCGAAGAAGAAGAACCATCACCTGATCTTGATTATAATGAATTTGAAAAGATGATTTATGAAGAAAATGCATTTTTCACAACGAATGAATTAAGAAAATCTACTGATGGTCAGTTCATATCTTAATTTGATCATATTTAAGTTAAAACTATACTGTATTATAAGTTTACAATTGAAAATAATTTCATATATTACTTATTTGTAATTTATTTTAATGCAGTAGAAGAAGTTGATGCAAATATTTTGGATGAAAGCGTAGTTTACGAATCTTTAAATATCCTTGGAGAATTTAAAGCTTTTGACGATAATGAGACGCAACCTCCTTCAAAAATACAATTTTAATTTTTATTGTTATTTTAAGTTTTATATTAGATTTATATTTATTTATTATTAATTCATTATATAATAATAGACATCGGTGTATTTTTTATTTCAATAAAATATTTTATTTTTACTTATTCTTATAAGTTTTACTTTTTATTTATTATATATTAATTTTATAGTGATTCACTGTCAATTGAATCTCTAAATTTTAAATTTTTTTTTATCGATTTAATGTTTGGTCCAATTTTTAAAACATTGAGTAAATCGATGGCAAGTCACATTTTGATTTGGAAATGCCTCGTCATTTCTCTGCGTATATTGTTTACGAAATTAATTAATTAAATACTGTGGGGAAGAACAAATGAAAAGCGAATAGTCAAATGTTGGAAACAAGAAACACGCTAGCAGCAGTTGTACTCTGACCCGCGACCGCTGCAAGTAGAAGCGAAGATTCTAAGCTCCCAAATTACCAAAATACCCGCACTCCTTTGGTAGCGAACACCACCCAAATTCTTAGCAACTATGGCTACTTTGGACAAACATCGAAGACACGTAGGGCAGAGCAGTTATTTTCCGCGTTGCCTTGAAGTCGTGAAAGTGTTCCCAAGCCGCATATAACACGTTAACTTCCAATCTTGCTATGAATATTTCAAGACATTGAGAGGAAGTGCAAGAAAATGGAAGATTGCAGGCCTCTTGGGTTTCTACTGGGACTCCCATTTGCATTGGTCGCTTTGATATTATCTCTAGTTGGTGCCGTTGTTTGGGTTATTGGGTGAGTATTAATTCCACCACTTTTTCTCTTGATTCTTCATTTCCATTTTAGTCTGTCATCTTGTTTGATTCATCGCTATAATTTCAGGATTCAACAAAACATACTCTCTATATATGCTTAGATCGCATGTCTGTTGCTTTATTTGAAATAGATTCTGTTATTTTTAGCCATTTTAAAGTAAACCTAATACCTTGCCTTTCAACACAGACAAGAAAACTGTTGGTAGTATTAGTCTTTCAATTTTCTGCCCTCTTCTTTCTTTTTTCTGCCTTTTGTTTCTCGCTACAGTAGACAATGCAAAACCAACCCGATTTGTCTTTGCCGTTTTAAGTGGCTGGCAATCGTTTTACTCGGGGTGTTTATTTTGTATTTTTGTAATGACAGTACTGCGTTGAGTTGCTTGTGCCCCTGTTTGGTATGCTGTGCGGGCCTCGCCAATTTAGCCGTGGACCTTGTGAAGATGCCGATCAAAGTGCTTAGATGGTTCACTAAACAGATTCCGTGTTAACAAACTATTCTTTTTTAGCGTCATTGTAATTCCCTTTCTTGTTTTTACGATTATAAACAAGTATCACTTTCTTTGTTTTCTTTTTTCTTCCATTCCCTCCCTTGGGATAGATTTATATTGCCTCCAATTTTTTCTCCCTTGTACCTTTTTCTTGTACTGACATAAATGCTCACGTAGTCATATATAAAATTTCAAAAATGTCACTTTTGTTATGAGAAATGATAATTTCACAATTGCATAACAAACCTCTTTGAAAGATAATTTGAGAACTATATATAGATTGTTAGCCATATAATATTATTATTCAAAAGAAGGTGCAATAGATGTTAGTAAAATTTAAAATTTAAAATGTATAATTATTCCGCCAAGAATATATATATTCTTGTACTTTAATCAATCTAACACAAATCAAGAAGAACATATTATGGGCCCATTTTTCTCTGCTTTTAAAAAACTAAAACTAAAAATCATTACAGAAAAGCAAAAGTAGAAAAATTTTATTTGGATGAGATTTATAATAAAAAAACTAGTTTTATGTTAATATTAAATTTTAATTTAATCATCTTTAATATATGAAATTGTTTTCTTAAATCAATTAATTCTTGTTATGATTATAACAAAATGTATGAATATTTATATTGAACATACCACTCTCATAGAGCATATGCCCGAACATACCAGAGGATATTCGAAAGCATATTCTATGAAAATGAATCAATTAACTCATTAAAAGCATCAAACATATCATAAGCATTCTAAGTGTTCAATTCTTTCTATTTCATTCACAAACACAAAAGTCTCATGTATCATTACGATTCAGATTCCACATATACATTATACAACGTTATTATGAGTCCAATCTCAGTATAAAATATGAAACATGAAAATGGGATGCTAATACTAAAGACCTCTATTTAGACCCCTTAGATTCAACTGATCAGATATTTGAGTCATTTTTGCCCCCAAAATGCAAGTACTAGACTTCTACTGTATAACCTTAGTATCTAAAAACTCTCTTGAATCTGAAAAACAACGTTGCAATTGTTGATATGTTTGTGAACTCAGTGAGTGAACCATTATCGATGCATTCACTTAAGTCAGATCACAAAAATAAGTTATAACCTAATTCAACAAGTATATTATACCATCCAGTATTGAATACCACATCACATTTCATTATACTTCAACAAGTACATCATGTAAGCTAGCATTGCATATCAAAACACATCATCCATTAGCTTCAATTGTAATTCACTATTCAATCATTTGATACATGTAGGGATGTATATGCAAATGCACATGTGATTCCATTTTCATTTTTGCTTTGTTGTGACCAAGTGCCTATTAACCCAATTTATTGTCCCGTATTGTTTGTGGACACCAAGATTGTTTCTAGCCCGTATCCATTGTGGATACCGAGTCCATGTCATCTAAGCCTGAGGCTCTTTTTTTCACAATCCTGAGCTCAAAGCTCTTTTCCCACTTCGGTCACTCTGGTCACAATTCCTTTATCTGATCATGTATGTCAATGTGATGAGATGCATCTTTTTATATACCATGCTTTCATTTCAATATATCCATGCCTTATATCAAGCTCCTTGGATCTAAGTCCAACATTTGTTAATTAATTGTACACATATTTCAAATTAAACATTCAATTCATACAGAAGCATATATAATTGAGTTTACATATCTATGTTAACTTACAGTATGCTCTAGAAAAGCTATTGTCTCGATGTTTCGGAAATGTTTGGATATTGACGGTTACTTTGCACGTCTATCATCATGCAATATACACATAGTTAACAAATCACTAATTTATTTGATCATATGAACATACAATCATGCACATATATATGTATCATGTTTCAATGCATGCTCAATTGACTTTCTGGGTATATATTCTTATACAAATTTCTTGACCATTCAAACATTATAGCTCATATGCAATTAGTTTGCAATAAGGTTTATGCCTTAAGTAAGCTTGATTTAATCTAAATTTGTAATAGTCGGTTTCCAAACCTACTGAGGGATTAGAGTGCTAGATTACTTAATGATATGAATTACATTATATTAGAATGAATTTGGTGCATTTAGAATATGATTTTTATTATTTCATTCACATAAATAATATGGGCATTCACACATGAATTTTGATTTTAAAAAATTGCACTCAATTGACATATTCCAGGGTATGAAAGATTCTAAATAATTGTGACATGATTGTGTATTTCTAATTTCTTGTATTTTGATTTGCCAATAAAAAGAATTGAGGGATTACAATTAGTAGTTTGGAGTTATTCGTCACAATTAGAAGATTGATGGATTCAAATGTACATGTAGACTAGGAAAAATTTCAAGTAGCAAGACAATTTATGAGTGAAAATTTAGGATGACTAAGCCTATAAAATGAGAGGCATATGGCAATAGACTGAGTGACAAATGACCTAGAGAATTGAGTGACAAATGGCCTAGAGAATTGAGTGACATTTGGCAGCTTAAAGAGTGGACATATGCCTTATTTGTTTTCTTGACAAATGTCCTTCTACTAATCTTACACCTATACCAACATAGACACTTCCTGCACCGTCTTCATGTTTCTGTTGTACTTTTTCCTTCTTCTCTATCTCACTACTGAAATTTACTTCTCCTTCACATCTCTATGTTTTGCCTAAATTCTATTGAATTTCCACACCAAAATCCATGTAAAAATCCTTCATAAAGATAGTTATAGAAGCATAACATTGTTGAATTTGTTGTTATCTTCTTGTTTTTGTTGAAACCATCCTACTCCCACCTTGCTCTTGAGATGATCTTATATGCATGTGAGGCAAAGCAGGCTTGATGCTTTGAGGTAGCATTTGAGATAAACAAGTAAGTGAAATATTGATCTTTGTGGCATGTGATATGATGAATGATTAGGGATAGATTGAATTTCCACACCAAAATCCATGTAAAAATCCTTCATAAAGATAGTTATAGAAGCATAACATTGTTGAATTTGT
>JANQBM010000009.1:4141897-4167615 GCA_025594535.1 Erythroxylum domingense
CATTTGAGATAAACAAGTAAGTGAAATATTGATCTTTGTGGCATGTGATATGATGAATGATTAGGGATAGATTGAATGTAGGTGTTGACATTACGTTGGAAAGTGATGAATAAAAAGGAGTATCTTCTGTTATGTTTTTGGATGCATGAGAGCAGTAGTTTATAGGCTATTATATGGATTATCTAAATTGTGATTGGAAGTGTAACTGATGAAAATTTCATGATAAAGATATGTGTTATTAGGATGTTTTAGAATATGGAAAGTTAGAGATGTAATTGATTTTGCAAAAAGGAAATTGTTAATGATTTAAGTGAGCAGAATTTAGGAGCCTTAATGTTATCAATATGGATGCTAAATTAACCTGAAATGAAGTAGCTTTAAGGATCATGAAATCTGGAAAAATTCAAGTGGTAGTGTGTCTCTAACTATGTGAAATTTGTGGAGAATTGAGGAAGAAAGATTGTGCACGATCGTGGCCCTTAGAGAACGATCTTGGCCTAATTACTTGCCTTCTATCACGATCGTGGCAAGGTCCCACATGATCATGGGCATAGTTCTGGTTTGAAATTTTTGTGTGTGTATATGTTGAACTAGTTAAGGAAAAGTCACTCTAAATTGGTGTATTTGATCTTGGTTAAGGCTTAGAATGAACCTAGATTGTTGCTTAAATAATTGGTTAAAGAGCTTGATAAGTTTAGGTTGTTAATTGATGTCATAACTTTAAGAATATATTGTTTTGGTATTAATATAACCTAATTTAGAAATTATGATGTTATGGAGGAATAAAGGTATCCTTATGAATGTAATTGATAGGTGCTTAATTGATTATGAAATTATTCCATAACACTTAGCGATTAATGAGAAGAAATTGTTTAAGATACCCACTTTAATTCATATATAATTTTAGGTACAATTTGAAAGCAAAGAAATTAAAGTGAGTCGACTACATTTGGGTCATTTTTCGAAGAATTACACTCACTTGTCTTTATGGAGTAAAAACGATAAATATTAGAGCAAATAAAGATAAGAAAATTAAGATGATAAAGCAATATAGCTTATGGCTACTGTGCATGGAAATTTTATGTTTTTGTATGCAATAACGCGAATTTAATGCAAAGCATCTTAGAATTATGGTGAAATAAAAATGGAAGCCAACAGATGGGACAACTCCATGCAACGTCAATTTCATATGAAATAATGGAGCAAAACGACAGTCCAAGGTACAGTGAAGGAAGCAAAATGTGTAGCCAAACGAAGAACACCTATGACGTTTGCGTTTCATGTAGGATGTCTGCAAAAATGCAGATGTTTCTATAAACTTTCAATTTGGTTGAAGGGTTTTAGCTATAGTAATTGATTTTAATTTGTCACATCACAACTACAATACTGATGGCTAGAGAAGAGAACAAAGAGTGGCTTGCGAGTGAAGAGCTACAGCTTGGTGGCTGGAAAATAGAAGAGAGTTGCTAGAGAATAGAGGGTACGTGAATAGTAAGGGTGGTCCATCATGGTTATTTGTCAAATCAATAAACAGTAGAGAAGAGAAGCTTGCGCAATGAACAAGAAACAAGGGGTCTTCAACTAGGGTAATTTTCATAGGGCTTAAGACCCATAACAGGCTAAAAGTCCCGACACCGATTCAGAAGTGACATCGATGTCAATGACCTAGGTTAAACATTTTTTATTAATTTTTTGTTTCTTTCTCTCATTAGAAATTGAATATGTTATCTTGTGTAGATTGATTGGGTATTTGAATGATGATGATTTTAATACAAGCATTGAATCATTTAATTACATACCCATTGCTAGAATTTAGATATAATCTGTAATTGTTATATTGAAATTCATCTTGTTAGGTTCTGATCATGCATCTCATACATAATAAATATCAAATATATGCAGAGGAAATAAAATGGAACCTCAAAAATTAGATCTATTTATGCATATAGATATAGAAAAACAAAAACATGAAATGTAAGATGTTTACATACCTTTATGATGATCTCTTTCATTCTTTAATCTTCTCTATATTGGGTTGTCGTAAACTACAATGATCAATGCAGACCGTCTCTATTAAAAGTCTTCATGAAGATAGAAGGATGAAACCTCACTAGAAGATGGCTAGAATTCTTTCTTTGTGCTCGCAAAGACAAGAACTTTTGAGAGAGTTAGAGAGAAAACGTGTGTGTATAAAAAAAAGGAACCTTTCTTTTTCATTTTGTATCTTACACAAGATGCACGAAATTCATCTTAATTTTTTGCACCACTTGGCCTTTTATAACCCCCTTCACTGGCTAGACATAAGCTAGTAATATTTTGAGCCATTTTAGACTGACACATTCAGATGGTCTAATTGTCTTTTATTCATGTGTGACCTTCATGACTTGTACATTTTGACTTTGCCTTGATTTTCTACTCAAAACTAAATTTTTATCACACAAATTAACATGAAAATGATATAGGCATTCTTTGTTTTACAAGTCACATTAACTAGATAGCCTACCTATTGATATGATTTTTCCTTTTGCTAAGCCCTTTGAGCTTTATTAGTCTTTCTTTTTTGTGCTAACTATATTATAAGCCTTTAACCTAACCAAATGTCTTATCCAAGCTTAAAATCTAGTGAAGCATTTATGATTATTATGTTATGAAATGTTTAAGATATTCATTTTAGTTCATATTTGATTTTAGATACAAATTGGAAGCACAAGAACTAAAATGGGCTAAAAGCACATCCTTAGAGTCACCCTATTGATGTTCAAACTTATCATCTTTGTGGATTAAGAAGAAGATGAATTACAAAGAAGATAGGACAAGAAAATAAAATAAATGAAGTTTCAGTAACCTACACAGTCGTATATGAACTTGTGTAACTCTTTTTAAACGTGTGGGAACATTTTAGCAAAACACAGTTGTGTATGTATAAATGACCATGTATTAGGTCGTGTATCTCACCTAAAATGAATAAAAACCCTAGTTTTTTCTATATAAGGACATTTGAGCGGTCAAACATAACATGAGGGTTTTAAGAACCACAAAAATGGGCAGAATACTTACCTCTTTGAGATTTATAAAGAGCTAAGCTTCTTCCTATGGTTTTAAGAGGAAACTGAGGCTGAAGAACTCATTTGGGCACTCTTCATCATGAATTGTTGTTCTCTCTCTTTAGATTTTTTTATATTATTCTTTGTTTAATGTTTTGGGTATTCATGTATGGATGATTTAAACTGTTTTACTAGATTTATGAACTCATTGCTAGAATCTAGATTACAATATGTAATTTTTGTAACTATGATTCATTTTGGGTAACTAGTGGTGGTGAATCATTAGGGATAATATATCATAGGTTAAAGGACCCAAGTTTTTGTGATTATTTCTTAGATTAATATATTTTCCTAGTTCATAATGCAACTATCATATTAAATCTAAAAAAATTGTTCTAGGTTATTTAATGCCTAGGTTTAGTAAAGAGCTTATTTTGATTAAATACGACCTAAGGAAAAATTTTAGTTAACAGAGCTAATTATTAATCTACGATTAATAGTTTCTAAAAGAGGTATAAGAACATCATAAAGATTAAGTGTGCTCATTAATGTATTGGTCGAGATTAAATTAACAGCCGAATTCTAAACCCATTTTTCAATCTTGTCTTTTTTTTTCTGCTATTTGATTTAAATTGCCTTTATCAGTTCAATTCCACTTTATTTGTCAATTTCAACCCAACCCCCCTCCCCCTAACCATGTCCCAAACACCAAATCATTCATTATAAAAGTTACATACACACTGTCTATGGATACGATCCCTACTCACCACTACTTTAAATTTAGTGTGCAGAGTTAAGTTTTATTTTTTGGTGTGTTCAACACACATCATACAAGGGTGTGTACCTAGCCATGTACTTGAAAATCATGAGATCCTCGAATCTAGAGCAAACATGAGCTCAAAAATGTGAACATGGACAAGTACACGAGTATGTACTTCTGAAACATAGGCATGTTCTTAACTATATAACTTTCTAGAACTTTAAAACAACTTGTTTTACATGACTTCGTGCCCATGTACTTTTCCTACAACTTCATAACTTGGTCAAAACAACTTTAAGCTACGTTGTACTTGTTTAGTTCATTCCTTTCACTCCAAATAAGTGAATAACAACTTAAAAATGAAATATAAGTGAATTAAGTATTATAAACAATAAAAACAATCAAATAAACAAGTGAAATGCACTAAATATATGCATTAAAATATAAACAATTAAACAATTAATAATTTTTATTTTATTTTCTTTATCAATTCACCTGTAATGGTTGATATAGCTTATTAACTGATAAGTGTAAATTACATCGTGTTTAGGGCATGGTTTGATATGTATTTACCCATTAATTTGATCATTTAGTATGTGTTTAGGTTAGAATTGTATTAGTTTGTTAATTATTTGTGTTTGAAGTGTTCTATAAATTAGTGCAAGTTTTTGAGCTTAAATATTATGTTTTGTAGGGTCAATGTCAAAGAACAGAGGAGTTTCAGAGGTAACCCAGGCCATAACATAGGCCCACGATTGTGGTAGGCAGGCCACGGTCGTGACAGAACCTCCAAGTTTGGCCCACGATCGTGGCTTGTATGCCACGATTATGACAGAAGGCTCAAATGTGAGCCGCGATCATGGCTTGTAGGGCCACGATTGTGGCCTATGTCAGGCAGACACGCAGATGCTTACGAAGTTTGCATTTCAAGGGGCCTTTTGGACCTTTCAGATCCCCAAAAAACCCTAAGGTTACCCAAAACATAAAAGACTATTTAAAGAATAACAAGTGAAGAGAAGAGGGAGCTTTTCCGTGCAACCATATTTGACACCCTAAAGAGAGAATATCAAGGGAGAGAAAGAAGTAGAAGAAATAGGAAAAAGAGGAAGGCGAAGCTGACTCGATGTGCTTCCCGGATTTGGAGATTTTCTAAAGTCGCTACCTTCCATCGTCTATTCTAAGTCGTTATTTCCTGTTTGTTTTAATCTTATTTATGTATATAATTGAGATGGATAATATGATGGTAGGATTTGGAATATTGATGTTCTTCTAAACTCTCCTTCAAGATTTTATTTTTATTTAATGTTATATGAGTAGACTTTATGTTATTTGAATTAGGTATTATGATTTGTTACATTTCTTGCATAATTCGGTAATAAATTGAGAGGGTGAACCGAATAAAAAACAATTGGATCAAATTAATAAGAGTTAGGTGATTCAATAGAACCCGTAGCTAATTAGATCACCAATTGTGTGGAGAGAGATCCTATGTAAGACCCAATAATTTATTAGAGTGCTTTAGATCTAATTAGGATTATGAGTATTTTGTTAATTAAGAGATTACAAATTTCATAATCCAATTAGGGTTTATAAATTAGGTTTTAATGGTTATAACTCAAGAAAGAGTAATCAGACCTAGGATCGTCTAGAACTGACACTCTATTGACATATAATCGATTAGGCTAGCATTAATGATAGGTAAAATTCCTTTTCTCATAATTTCTTTTGATTGATTTCCATTGTGTTTCTACATTGCTAAAACTTTTATTTCTTCTTATGTTAATTTCTGAATTACAACTCTTGCCAATCGATTTCTCGAATTTGCTTTTCTTGTGAACTTTATTTCTGTTATTTAAATTTCCTTAGCCTTAGATAATATAGAATTAGATTAGTCCCCCTCCTCGCCACTTATACTACAATCGTGACCCGTGTTCTTGTGGTATTTGAGGGCTTATAAAGTTTAAAGCTCGAATAACACGATAAATTTTTTGGCACCATTGCTGGGGAGGGTGAAGAATAGTTTAGTTCTCTTTGTCTAAGGCGTTTTAGTTAGTTCTAAGTTTTTCAGTTCTTCCCTAGGCTCTGCTGAAATTGGAGATTGTTAGCAATCACAACATTCATCAATTCTTCCAAAGACGTACCTAAGTTTTGGCAAGAAGCTTCTGTTCCACACGGGAATTGCTGTGTGTCCTGCAAATTATCATGGAATTAATTGTAATGATTATCCCATCCTCAACAAAAATTAGGTTAATAAATCCAAACATTATTATAGGATTGAGAATATGAGTTATAAAAGAAATTACTTTCGCCTATGAAATTTTTTTAAATTTTTTTCACGAACACGAAATAGAAAAATGAAAAGATCACGAAATAACTGAAAAGAAATTAATTATGAATAAACATATACAAAAACCAATTAAAATCACAATCAAAAACTAAATCACCGAACTCCATGGTAATGATGGCAAAATTGACAGTGCGTCGTAATGCTAGTTAAAATAAAATAACTAGACTACTACTATAGCAATGGTGAGTCTAGGTCGATCTTATCGAGAGTGTGTAAAATTGTTGAAATGAAATTAATAGGTGTTTTGGTTTGGGGGGTTTTGGATTTAGAAAATAAAATGAAACTAGAATAATAAAAACAAATTAAAGAAAACATGCGAAAAATGATAAAAATGGGGAATGAGGTAGGGATCCGATTCTTTGGTTCAATCTCGACCTACACCCTAATTAAGCATATTTCATTGATTTGTTGTTCTCAAACCTCTCCTAGTAACTATTAATCGTAGGTTAATAATTAACTTGAATTTTTCCTTAGGTTTTGTTTAATCAAGATATGATTGTTAATTAAACCCAACTTCCGAATAACGTAGGATATGATCTCTAGATTTAATTAGGTAGTAGTATTATGAATTAGAAAAATCGATTAATCAAGACAACAAATACATACGATGTGTCATTTATCCTAGGTCATGTTATCCTTAATGATTAAGAATTATTAGTCGCTACAAATTAATTTCAACATAACAATTATGGATTATATCAAAATTCTAGCAATGAGTTTGCAAATATACAATTTAACGAATGCGTTAAAATTATCTTTTCATAATACCCAATGGGTTCATACACAAATAATAGAACAATAACGAAAATTCGATTATCTATATACAAAACCCAAAGCAATTAACATAGGATAACACAATCAATTTCTAATGATAGAAAGAAACAAAAAAAAAGAAAAATACACTTAACCTGGGTCTTTGGCATCGATGTTACCTCCAAACAAATGTCATGACGTTACCTTCCATAAGTCTCTTCTGGAAAAATATTTCAGCCCCTATTGATAACCCCACCGAAGACCTCTTTAGCGCCTCCTTTTTTCTGTCGCTAGCTTTTGTTTCTGCTTTGCAAGCCCTTAGTTTCACGTTACTGCCTTCACTCCATTTCTATTGCCCCTACTGTTCTCCTCACTGTGTTATTGATGTGACGAATAAAACATATGTCCACCTTACTATTCACGCAACTTAAAAACTCTCCAGCCTTCGTCTATAAAACGTAGCTCCTGTCTACATTACGTAGGACATCTGCGTAAAATGTAAACTGTGTTTTGCTCTAAACTCTAACCTGCAGTTGCTGCACTACGTTTCATCTCCTGCCTTATCCTTCTGCCCTACATTTTCTTCATCTTGCACTGCCGTGTTTGTCTCTTTTTCCAGCTGTCCATCTTCATTCACTATTCTTTGCTTTTTTTTCTTCTTTTAATTTTTTCTTATCTTTTAATTTTCTTCTTCTTACTCCATAAAGGTAAGTAAAAATTAGTATTCGAAAAATGGCTAAAATATAAAGCTTCGACTCACTTTAACTTCTTTACTTTCAAATTGTACCTAAAATTACATATGAGTCAAAGTGAATATCTTAAGCAATTTCATGTCAATAATCGCTAAGTGTTATGGAATAATTTCATAATCAATTAAGCGCCTATTACCCACCCTCTCGTTTGTTACTGAAACATGCAAATACATTAATTAATCACAACACCTAAACTAATAAACACAAAAATAACTAAATCAATATTAACTCAATGTAAAATCCTGAAGGCGAGTTTTGAACATTATCAACAACCCGAAATCCATTTCCATACAATCCATATCAACTTTATACACTTAAATGAAAAAGAAATGAAGAGAAAATAAAACTTAAGTTGGACAAATCGAGAAGGCAGCGGCGTCAAGATACCATCTGATCCGGCGAGCAGCGGTGTTGGGATCCACTCCTTCTTCCTCTTCTTCTTCTCTCTCTCTCTTCTTTTTCTCTCTCTTTAGGGCTTCCAAGAGTGTCTGAATGTAAAAGCCCTTTCTGTCTATTCTTCTTGTTCTATTTATCTTCTTTTGTGTTTAGGGTTGAACTGGGATTTTTCCGAGAGCCAAAAGGTCAAAAAAATCTCCGAAAACATTAAGTTCGTGAGCGTCTGCATATCTATCTGATACAGGCCACAATCATGGCCTACTTCTAAGCCTTATGTCATGATCATAGTCTGTTGTTTTAGCCCGAATGTCTTCCGAAACTCTTCTGTTTCTCGATATTGACCCTGAAACACTAGTAAACATATTAAGGTATCTCAAAAAAATAATATTTAAACTCAAAAGCTTATATTAACCAATAAAACACTTAAAAAACAAATAATTAACAAACTAACACAATTCTAACCTAAACATTTACTAAATGATCGAATTAACGACTAAACACATATCAAACTATGCCCTAAAACACGATGCGATTTACATTTAGCAAAGCTTTAACTTATTAAATATGTGCTCAATACATTACACATTTACTAGAGTTCACACATTTTTCTTTTTGAGAATGTTATCAAGTCAGTTGAGAGACTATTTAAGAACTTCTAATGGAATCACTCAAATGATACAAAAAGGTGTTGCTAAAGTCAAGTGGTCTTATTTGTGTTTCCCCAAAGTGGATGGTGGATTCAACATCTCATCAGTCAAATTAACCAACCAAGTTATCATCCTTAACAGAATATGGTGGATACTCAAGGACAGAAACTCCATATGGATTAGGTGGTTACATTCTTACTTTCTCAAAGGCATATGCATATGGAAAATAAGCAAGAGTTCTTCTAACTCTTGCTTCCTTAATCAGCTACTTCACTTGAAGAAATTAGTCCAAAAGGATGTATCCTATAAAATTGGTAATGGAAGACAAATCTTTCTTTGGTTTGACAATTGGTTTGGTCAAGGTCCACTTATTTACTCCAATGTACTCCAAGGAACACTTTCCTTTTCCCCCTCTAGACTAAGCATAACTCTGTCATCAATGAAAACACTTGGCAATTTCCTGGAAATGTCTAAGCCATCCGCAACCTTATTATCCTCCTGATCCATTCAGTCTAGATATTTTTTATTGGAAGAAACAACCAACTCATAAACTTCCAAACAAACTCACAAAGGATCTGCTTAGATTAAACAATCCAGTAGTTGGTTGGCACAAAATTATCTAGAATAAGATTGTACCTCCCAAGGTTTCATTTTTTCTTTGGCTCACAATTAAAAACAGACTTAATATTGTCGATAGAATCAGGTATCTTGATGTCAGTACATCCTGTCCATTTTGTTCTACACATGAAGAAATAAGGGATCACTTGTTTTTCATGTGAACTGTTACTAACAAAATTTGGGAACAAGTTTAACAAAAATTTCTAAGGTTTGTCCGAGCCAGCACCTTCTCTAGTGTCATTCACTGGTTTTCAACACAAAGTTCTGTTCCTAATTCAGCCAACTAGATTTACTTAACAACTGTGGAAATGTATCTGCAGATTATTTGGAAAGAAAGAAATTATAGAAGATTTGCGTCTAAGTACAAACCAATTGAATCACTTATTACTGAAATCATCAATGGAATCAGGGAGCTTATAATTCTGAAGAATCTAACACCAAATTGTAGCTCTAACCTGCTATCCTCTTTGAATATTTAACATTTGTATCTGCAGTATAATCATCGACTATTGTTAGGCATATCTACTGAGCTTTTCTCTCATGTTTAAGGGTGCTTCATTTGAATTTATTTTGGGAAGTAATTCCATTCTTTATTAATGAAATTATTTCCTTTTTCCAAAAACACAAAAAAGAAAGAAAGCATGTGGATATGCCTGGCTAGCACGGAACAAATAAACATTCTAGAGGCAAGTTTATATTTTTATCTCTTTATCTGCACAGTGGATAAATACTACGAAGAACATGGGGTACAGGGGAGACCGTCACAGTATCAATAACAAGAAGAGATAAATGCAGAAACTTGCTTCACGTAGTAGTAGAAGCAGTACAGTAGTGGAAGAACATGAATCTGTTTAATGTATTGACAGTAGATTATATGTGACAGGTGTAAGAAAATGCAACCTTTACTTTTGCTAATATTGCTCTCCCAAAGCCATACACTTTTTTGCCTTCGAGACATCATAAATACGTTAAAACCATGTCTGAAACAATCTAAATTTGGAAAGGAGAAACTTAAATTTCAAATTTTGATGTGCTTGTACTCAGTTTACATAGATTTGATAACATCTAAATGAAGACCTTTATTTTGACTCAAACATTAGATTTTTTCTTTCAAGTAATGGCAATTGATGATTCCTCATCGACCGTTTCTGCAAGCCAAATAAAGGCAAATTCAAAGGCCTGAATCCTCCTGATGGTTAACAAAGCCAAATTGTGATCATATCAAACTGAAATCAATTAAAGACAACGCAAGAATCAAATGCAGACTTATACCTCCGCGGAAGCAAATTTCCAATCTCAGATAATGTATACACTAACGGATACTAAGCTAATCAAATTCCTGCATAACCGAGATTATAATTATCCAATTCTGTTTTAAAAAAAGTAGTTATTACTTATTCCATTTTCTTCTTCTTACGAAAGATATAGACGTCGGTCTCCTCATAGGCATAATCGGGATGCAAATCCTCATGAGGAACTTTTTCGATCTCAAAAATCTCTCCAATCATTTCCCAGAACAGCTTATGGGCCTCTGGCGACCGCAATTGATAGCCAAATAAAACGATGCCGTCGTCTGCCAGAAGCGCGTCCAATGCTCCGACGAGCTGCCCCACAGACTCTTCTATATAAACAACATCAGTTGCAATGACAATATCGAAAGGCGGGTTCAACGCCTTTATCTGATCGCTATTATTCCAGTAAAGAATAGAATGCTTGAGCATCTTTCCTAGGGTTTGTTTGTTCCTTTTGAGGTTGTGCTTCAGAGCAGGCATGACAGGGGCGATGTCGGTCAGTACGATGTCGGTGAGGCCAAGAACGTAAAAGGACATGCCGGCTACTCCGCACCCGGTACCGAGCTCAACGGCACGTCGGTTACAGGAGTTAAAATCGAGGACAGAGGAATAGGGATTGGAGGTAGGGCTGGGGTTGGGGTTGGGTGGGGTCCAGCGGTCGGCGAACTTGGCGAGGACAAGAGAGCAAGGCCAGACAGAGGTGCCAACATGCATGGAACCATTGTCTTGTCGGAAAGAGATGACCTTGTCCCTAATGTGAAGATCTATGACCGGCGAGTCTGTAAACTTCATTTTGTCTGTACCTTATTACAACCAAAAGTAAAGGGGGGTTTATACGACAATCAGTCCCAATTCATCCACTGCCCATCTGTTGTACTCCTTCGCTGGCTGGCATTTTAACGGTAGAAAGGCACTAGACGTCGACTTTTCTTCTATTTTATTAATCTTTAAAATATATTTTAATTATTTTAAATTAGTAACGTATATATTATAATTTTAAATATTTTCAAATATTAAATTAAAATATAATGTGATTGAGTACTACAAATTCGTTATAACAATGATTTATACGGAAATAATTTCATGAAAAATTATTAACTTTGGTTATTAAATAATTTAGAATATTTCAAGAAGACTTGTTAAAAGTAAGGCCAAAAGAGTAATTTAATCCCAAGGCTTACACTAAATGACTAAAATATAAGTCGGAATGTAACTTTTCAATACCTTCAAAATAAGAAAGGTTAGTCATCTATATATGGGTCCCATTTTATTAATATATTTTAAAAAATTCATGTCAGCAAACAAATTTTCACATTAATATTTAACTAATGGAGGCCTAATTTCGTCAATTGTTCCTTCTAGTCATTAGTTGTTTTGAACATTTTCTAAACATTATGATTTATTTTGAACGTTTTTCAAATATTATGGTTCATTTTAAACACTCCACAACGTTAAGGTTCAACTCAAATTTTAGTATAAATATTAGAGCCAAATCACTCTTTTGGCCTTGAAAGTAATAAAACTATATTGTAGAGTGGCACGCCTCACTCTTTCAAGAGGTCTTACAACTTAGTGCCAAGAAGTGGAATGTAACTTTGGTAAGGTACGTCTGTAATAAAGGGTTTCCATTTCTATTAGTAAATCTCTGGGTCAATGTTCATTAGAGGAAGCTAGGATTGGAGAACTACTTGATAAGTGATGATAAGCTATTCATCTTTAGATTTACTACTAAGGGACTAGCTTAAAACTTGGTTTATGGCACATTCATAGCAAGCCACTAATTCTTAAAATATAAAAATGGGGTTAGATTGGATAAATCTAATATGCAAATGGTTTCAATATGGGTAAACTTCCATCATATCCTATTAGATATTAGTCCTTGAAAGGCTTAAGTTACTTGGCTAGCTCTTTAGGACATCCATTGGCCCTTGATGATAACACAAGCAACCTGAAAAGGATTGACTTTGTGAAGGTATGCATTGAAGTAATTTTGGAGAGAGACCTTCTTAAATATGTGCAAATTATGAAGTTAAATGATATAGGAGAGCTTGTGAGGGATGCAATTAAAGTTTCTTACCCCTGGAAGCGAGTGAGAAAAGGTTTGATAAAGGTCTGGAAACCTAAGATGTAAGTTACTTCAATGGCTAGGGAAGAGAATATTGAGACTCAAGACATATATAAGGAAAATGTTAGGGGGTGGTAATGCCACATTTGGAATAAAACATGGAGGGAGGCATTATCAGAGAAGAACTTACATCCAAATGCAATGGATACAATGGTGAATGCTAGAAAAGAAGGACAAAATAGTACTCACCTAGAAGTAATTCCTTTTATTAAAGGAAAAGTAGTATTGGAAGTGGGTAGTAATGTTAATCACTCTACACTGGTAGTTGATGAATTAGAAGGCATGTTACATAAGGTTGAAGCAATCTGGAACTTTGCTCTAGTAGCCATAGAGCTTGGACGAAGAAAGGTAAAGCCAAAAAACACTAATGGATTTTCTAATATGGAACATAATGGGATTAAAGCGCCTAAATAAATAACTGGTAATTAAAGAAATCGTAATGCAAAAATGGTTGTCTTTTACTAGTCTTTTAAAGACCAAAATAAAGGAAGAACCTTACAATAAGGTTTCTTTGGTTTTTGTAAAAGGAGTGGACTACTCTCAGTAACCGCTCTCATCACGGTATATTTATATTCACTTTTGACTCTAATCAAATAAAGCTTAAGAATTGGAATAGTTATAGCTAGTATGTGCACTATCAAGTGGTACTTAGAAGCTTCAATCTTCCTCTAGCCATCATTATCATTTATGCCTATAATTAGGAATTTTACAGAGTTGCTTATGGAGGAATCTAAAGGGAATAGGAGCTAATAAAAAGATCTCTTAGATGCTTGTGGGAGACTAAAATTGTACACTGCACTCATTTGAATTCGAATATGGCTTGGGAAGCAGCAACACAAACTTCATGAAATAATCAACCTCACTTCCTCTTTAGGGCTAATGGATCTCATGTATACAAGATCCTTATATACCTAGAATCTTAGACAAAATGGTGAAAGACTTATTCAAAGAAAGTTAGATATATGCTTATTTAATGGTTCCTAGCTCAAAGCACATCCATTGTGCTATGTACATTTTGGAAACTAATTGATTAATAACCATTGCTCCATTAAAATCACACTGAGCCAGCATGATTCCAAAAGAAGATCTCCTTTTAAACTTTTCAAATCTTTGCTTCAGCTTCTTCAATTAGGAGAGGTCATAGATAAGGTAATGATTATATAACGTAAAGGATCTCTTAGTTATATATTTTCAAAAAACTAAAAAGGATTAAAAAGAATTGCAAGGCATTGTTAAGAAATTATAAAGATCTTCTAGTTTGTGATAAGAAGGAAACATTTACAGCTCTTAATGAGGCTCAAAATGCTCTTGGAATTAATCCTCTTGATCTTAGCCTAAAAGATAAGGAAATTGTTGAACTAAAGAGATACTACAAGGCCATGGAGATTTATAACTCATAACTGAGACAAAAAGTTAGGATATTATGGCTAAAGGAGGGTGATAAAAATACTAAATTTTTCCATAATGTTATTTAGGGAAGGAGAAACAAGAGTAGGATTCTATCCCTAAGTGATTTCAGTGGATTGCAAGTTACAGATTAGCTTTAACTTAAGGAATTGGCTTATATGCACTTTTAAGACATCGTGGGAAAATGCAATGAAGTTAGGTATCTTCCTCAGGATGTCATCTCTTCTCTCAAAGGCTCAATTCCCCCTCACCACATTGAATCACTATTAAGGCCAATTACACCAGAGAAAATTAAAGATGTCTTGACTTCCTTTCATCATAGTAAGGCTCCTAGATCTAATGGCTTTGATATTAGGTTCTTTCAAGCCACATGGAACAAAACTAAAGGTATGGTCACTAAAGCTACCTTACAATTCTTTAATTTTGGTAAATTATGAACTGAGCTTAATAAAATATATATTTTCTTATGCCTGATATCCCCTATTCGTCTACTCTCAATGAGATTAGGTTTATGCCTTGTTCTAATGTTATATATAAGTTGATCTCCAAGATTATTATAAATAAACTAAAATCTACACTGCCTAAACTAATCAATCCTGGTCAAGGTACACATATAAGAGATAGAAATATTACAGATAACATACTCCTTACAATGGAACTCTTTAAGGGATACTTCACTAGCATATCAATTAAAAGTTGTGCATTAAAAATTAACTTTACTAAGGCCTTTGACTCTATCAAATGGGACTTTATTTTATGCTAGTTATGGGCTATTGTAATTAGTTTGTTTCTTGGAAAAATGTTTGCTTGTATTTAGTTTCTTATGCAGTGATAGTGAATGGTAAGCCTTTAAAGTGTTTCAAAGTAGTTAGGAGATTAAGGTAAGGAGACTCTTTGTATCCTTTCCTATTCATAATCACAATGGAGATCCTAAGCAGAATTATCTTACTAAACATTGCTAAGGACCTTTCATTTAAGTTTCACTGTAGGTCCAACAAATTACAAATACACCAACTATTTTTTGCTAATGACGTTTTATTGTCATCGTCCATGCAAGTTTTAATCTATTAAAATCCTCCATATATTGCAAGCGCACAGGTCATGGGTGTAGTATGTGAGGTCGATCCCTTAAAGAGTTATCGAACTAATCTAATTCTAAGTTATCTAAGGCCTAAAGAATTGTTAAAATGAAAATAAAAACTGCACAGAAAAGTAAACAAGTGAAAAAGATTGGTTGGAATTAAAATGTAAAATTATCACACAAAGAACCAAATTGACCACCACCAATTTTATAATGGGAAACTTGTAAGGAAGATTAGCTAATTATAAGAAAGGGGATTTATTCTATCATCAAATACTAACATAATTACTTTTGAGTTAATACAGTATTGGTCCCAGACTTTCAAAGGGTAGATTAGTCTCTCTTGAGTTATAATCATTAAATCCTAAATCATAATCCCTAATTGAATTATGGACCTACAATTCCAATAAGATCTTAAGCCCTCTAATAGACTATCGGGTCCTCACACGAGATTTCTGCTTGTCTAAATTCCCAATTTGATTATTTGCATGATCTATTAGATTATTTAACTCTTATTACCCAATCTAATGATTTTGCTATCAGTTCACTCTCTCAATTTGTTACCGAAGCATGTAAATATAACAAATAATCACAATACCCAACGTATTAACATCAAGAGAAATCACATTTACATTGATTCAAGAACAAATCCCTAAATAATTTTAAAACTTCATCATCAAACCCAAATCCATCACTATGAAATTCATCTTATACATTCAAAAGAAAGAATAATAAAGATGAAATGAAAAGCAACTTGGAAGGTCAGAATAGATCGGGAAGATGGCAGCACTATAGCCCCTTCTTCCCCTTCTTCCTTTCTCCTCCTTTCTTCTTCTTCTTCTCTCCTTGGATTTTTCTCAAAGTGGCAGAGGTTTGAGCTCCTTTTAGGGTTCTTTCTCTTTCTTTATATATTATTTTCCATTTTAGGTAAACCCTAAGTTTTCCCGAGTCCAAAAAGTCCCTCGATAAGTAGCGTTTAGGAGACTGTTTGCATTATCTGTCACACAGGCCCATGATCATGGCCCAAGATTTTCGCTCTTTTTCACAATCGTGGTAGAGGGAGCCACGATCGTGGCAAATCCTCCATGCTTCTGTTATGATCGTGGCCCTTGGGCCTTGCTTTGGGTTTCCTCTAAATACTCTCCATTCTTCGATATTTGATTTGAAACACTAACAAACATATCAAGGAACCTCAAATACACAAAATTTAAGCTCAATGACAAGCTCTAACCCATAAAACACTCAAAAAAATCTAACGAAATAACATAATCCCAACCTAAATGTGCACTAATAATTCAATTTAACACTAAACACATACTAAACTACCCACTAAAATATTATGCAATTTACCACTATCAATATCCCCACACTTAAACTTTTGCTTGTCCTCAAGCAAAGACAAACATGCAAAACAAAACACACCAAACACAATTAACAACAAAAAACACACATATGCAATAATGGGTTAATGGAAATAAACTTCATGAAACAAATTTAACTATAAACATGATCCCTCAAGTTGTTCCAACTTATTAACTTGTAAAATCTGTGTATAAGTATTGCGGACCAAATATACATATTAATCAAGACCTTAATGTCAAAATCATTCACTTCTATCACTTACTCACACACATTGATAATTATTTGGTTAATCAAAATTATAACTATCCTTAAGTAGCTTTTCATGAAAATTCGAGCTATTCACTAAGATCAATAGGATTTATTAACCAACGCACTATTTTTATTGCTTTTATTTGACATGAACCTAGCTTTTTGATGCGAAAGCAAACAATTTTGATAAATGTCCCCCAGTGACTTAACTAGTTCATGTTTTTATTAAGTGACTTGGTTGGAATGCCATTATAGCCTTTTGATGCGAAAGGAAACATTTGTGATGAATGTCCTTTGGTTACTCAGCTATATCACATTCTCAACTGGCTACTAGCTCTATTCATAACTCGATTTATTTCAAAAAGGGCTAGCGGAATAGTTATTTATTAAACAAACACACACACTTTTTTATTATTATTTTATTTTGCTGCCTTCCTCGTTTCTTTATTTAATCATTCTCATGAAAAGGGACTAACTGTTCGCCCCCAAAATATTTTTGTTAAATTAAGCATGATAGTTTATGGAATAAGCATGGAATTTGAATTTTTGCCTTATAATGAATTATGAGGTCATGATAGAATTATTATTGGAGTTAATTATTTATTTTAGTGTTAGTAGGATTTTATTACATTGGTTAATTAGATTAAAGTGGTAAGAATGTATAAGGGCAATTCTGGCATATCATTTAAGATTCAAAGGCATGAATCATTAAAGGAAGGATATGAATGACTTTTAACACTCATTAAGGGCAAAATGGGAAGAACAAAGTGTTGTCTTGCATAATAGAAGGAGAAAAACGTGAATAAGGGGAGAAGAGTGAAGAAAAAATGACAATAAGAGAGAGAAGGAGAGAAGTCGTCCATTAGAGAGAAGGAAAGAAGACAAAGGTTAGGTCTCATCTTTTCTTAGTCTTCAAGAGAGATTTTGAGGTTGTTCAAGAAGAGAAAAAGAAAGAGGAAGACAAGAGAAAAAGAAAGAGGAAGAGAAGAGCTTTCATTTGAGCTAAAAATCTCATTATTTGGTGAAGATTCAAGGTAAGTTTATATTTAAACTTTTGGATTTTTGGAAGGGTTTTGGTTCATAAAGCTTAAGAAACGCATGGGTTTAAGTATTCTAGGATCAATTTTAGTATATATATTTCTTTGGGTTTTCAATTGGAAGTCCTATTGAATTGGGATTTTTGCCAATATTAAAGGAAATCGAGAGGAGAGGTAAGAGGAGCAAGAAGAGAAGCATCTTTGAGCAACTGTTAAGCAAGGATTTAGGTGGGTAATGTATCTTTAGTTATTATGTAATTGGGCAAATTCTTGCCTATGTATGTGTATGTTAATTTGCTTGTATTTGAATTGCTTGAAATTGAAATTGTTGTGAATGTTTGAAAATGCATGATGAATGATGATTATGTTATGCCTTGAAAAAGGTTATGATATTTGTATAAAAAGGAAAGAAGAAAAAGTAAAAGTAGAATGAGATTTTGGATTGTGATTGATTGAATTGAGCATGAAATTTGTTTGTGATTGGGCAAGAGAGGAACGTTTTGTTAGTCACGTGCACATTAACTTATAGCCTTCTCCTAGTTGCCCGATTGAGGCCACGAGTTCCTGAGAAATCGGACTTGTTTTGTTCACGGCGTAAACTTTAGTTTATCCATTTCATTCCACGGAACTCTCGAGCCATTTGTTTGTGCATTGCATCTTTGAATTATCAAGAATGATGCATTTGAGTGTTGTGTTTAATGGATAAAATCTATAAATTATGTTATGAGTTTTGAGCTAAATTGATTAATGCTTGAATTTGCTAGCTATACATGTGCATATGCTTGAATTGTGGTCGATTGTCGATGGCTATAAAGGCATTAGCCACTGAGTTGTGTAGCTCAACCCATTCTTTTTCCACTTATCAGGTGCAGAACGAGACGATTAGCAATCCTTACAAGGCATCGAAAACAACAAGATAATTAGAGACTTTTGTACTAAGTTAGTGAACATTTTGGATAGCTTTATAGGCATATCAAACATAAGCATCCTTAACATTTTGTTTTAAGTTAGTGATGTGTATGTTAATATGTAAGTAAAGCTTGTTCCAATATTTACTTTGCTTAGCAATAAGAATGAGAATTTGAGGATTTGCTGTTGTGTATGATGATGTTTTTTACAGGTTGAGTATGATGGTTGTAGTAGTTGAATAGATATGAAGAGATGTTGCAATTTGCAAGCTTTCATAGTTGTAGAAATTGTTTTCTAAATTCAAAGGAAAAACTGTATCGATTTAGGTAGAATTAGTCGTAGTTGTTTTCATGAAAGTTGTAGTTTATCTTTCTAGCTTTCCAACGATATAAAGTATGAAATTTTTGGATATCAGAGTTAAGAGTTATGTTTTTCACAAGTTAGTGATGCTTCACAGGGTGAATATTGGACATTTTATAGACATGGATGATGTTATGTTTTTGGGTTGATGATCAAGCGTAGAATATGATTTGGTTGTAAGTGATATTGAATTGGAATGGAGGTGAAAATGATGAGGAAAATAAGTTAGAAATGATAAATATGGAAAGAGGGGTTATAGGTAACTTGTAGGAGTTGAAAATCTGGAATTTGACTCGTAAAGGTCCGTTGGGCGAATTTTATGTCCGATAGGCAGACCTTCTCAGGTTTTCCAACATTTCAGCTCAGTTCATGTCCGTTTAGAGGGACATATATCCGTTAATCGGACATTCTCGGGATAGTTATAAAAATGTGAAAATTTTGACCCTTTAGATGGCGAAATCTCTTTTCGGGGTCTTCATGAAAGTTGTAGAACTTGAAGTCCTCTTTGAAACTGTCCTTCAATGGTCAAAATCTGATATCTCAAGTGAAAGTTATTCTAATTGTTTCAAAATAAACTAAAGACAGGGAGCTACAATTGTTTTGAAGAAGTTAATTTGTGATTCCACTGGCAGAACTGGTTTTGGCTAGAGAGATCCAATGGAAACAACCTTATAGGATAATATGTTCACATCTTTTGATATTTCAGATAGTTGGGCTCCGAAAACGGGGTCCAACATCTTGTGGTGTCAGAGCTTAGGTTTTTCCTAGGCTTAAAATGCATAGGGGTATGAATTGTTATGCTGTGTGATAAATTGTTTGCTTTGTAAATTGATTGATTGCATTAAGTGACATGCATATCATGTATACATGTAAGAAATAGGATTAAAACGAAATGTAAGCTAATCGTTAGTTGTTAAATTGAAGGAGTAAGATGTCACCTCGTAGAAGGACACGAGGAGTTTTGCAAGGGTCAATTACACCTAACTCTTCACCAAGAGAGGAGAGTACTGATGAGTCTGTAGCCCTAGGAAATGCTGAGGCTTTTGTAGGGTAAGGTAGTGAGCTCGTTGGATCACAGATGCGAGATTCACCTCGGCTGCAGGAGCAAGTGCCTACACCATTGGATCCGAGGATGTTTCAAGCATTTGCTCAAGTATTTGTCCAGGCCATGGGCCAGATGCCATAAACTTCTGCTCCGGTCCCAACTAAGAAGGGTAAACAGTTTGACAAGCTGAGGAAGTATGGAGCAGTAGATTTCTATGGGACAACAGATCTAGAAGAAGTCGAGACTTGGTTGAAAAAGACCGAGAGGATACTGGATCAGATGGATTGTGAGGATGATGAGAAAGTTGTGTACGCTGCAAGCTTGCTACAGGGAGATGCTCTGCATTGGTGGGAGAGTGTGCCTGGAAGTCAATTGAAACCATCAATGCTCGCATAGAAATATTCCTTAGCAGTGTATAAGAAGTATTTGTCTGAAGTGTATATCCAACAGAAGCAGAGGGAATTTATGATTCTTACGTAGAGGAAAATGACAGTGAGCGAGTATAAGCACCGGTTTACGCAGCTGTCCAGATATGCAGCTAATATAATGATGAGTGAGGCAGCTAAATGTCGTAGATTTGAATCGGGATTGCATTTGGTCATCAGAGAAAAGGTGGTGGCGTAGAATTTTTGTGATTTCCAACAGCTAGTTGAAGCAGCGCTAAGGGTTGAGAATGTAAAGAACATCAAGAGTACTGTGAATAGAAAGAGAAAGGGAAGAGAGCAGTTCAAAAGAGGAGGTGGTACCCCTATGTCAGAAAGGAGTGCCAGGACTTTCCCTACACAGTCTGAGGAAAGGAGCAGATGTGCAAGTAGATCTAGGTAGTTGAGAACCATTTCTCAGCAAGCCTCAACGGCTAAAGGCAGCAGAAGGGGAGGGGGAGATAAGTCGTCCACCCCCAAATATGATCACTACGGGAAACTCCACAGAGGGGAGTACTACCAATTGACAGGAGCTTGCTTCAATTGTGGGGAAAAAGGGCACATGGCTATAGAGTGCCCTCAGTATGCAAGACAAGAGAAAACTCAGATGCAAGCTTCCAAGAGGGCTGAGACTGCGGGATAGAAGACAACAAATGAAGTGGGCAATTCTGATATGACCAAAAAGGTGAACCCTCCAGGAAGACTGAGAGGGCAAGCACCAGCTAGAGTATTTGCAATGACACAGGAGGACGCAGAAATCACTCCAGAAGTTGTGACTGGTATGGTTACATTATTTAATGATAATGTTGTTGTTTTGATTAATCCAAGTTCTACCCATTCGTTTATTTCATCAAGTAGAATTGTGCATGGTAGAGAGTTGAGCCCATTGGATACTCCTTTGATGGTTAGTACTCCAATCGGCTAGTATATTATTATTAGTCAAGTCTATAGAGATTGTGAAGTACTTATTGATGGGGAACACTTAATGGTGGATCTAATGCCATTAAAGATGGGGGTATTAGATGTGATACTGGGTATGGATACATTAGAAAAGTAAAACGCCCATTTGGATTGTAAACAAAAGACAGTGGAGTTTGAATTGGATGAAGGTAGAATGGTATTGTTTATGGGGGATAGGAAAGCAAGCCTGCCTAAAATTGTTACGGCTCTGATAGAAGAGAAGATGATAAAGAAAGGGTGTGAAGCATTTTTGCCTATGTGGTAGACACGAAGGCAGATAAAGGAAAGTTAGAAGATATTCTTGTGGTCATGGAATTCTAGGATGTCTGTCTTGAGGAATTACCAAGACTACCACCACCTAGGGAAATTGAGTTTCTCATTGAGCTTCTTCCGGTACTGCACCAATATTGATTCTACCTTATAGAATGGCTCCTGCAGAATTGAAGGAGCTTAAGGAGCAATTGGAAGAGTTGTTGGAGAAGGGGTACATTAGCTCTGATCCTTTTTGTGAAGAAGAAAGACGGATCGTTAAGAATGTGTGTGGACTACCGGAAGCTCAATCATGTCACTATCAAGAATTGATATCTGCTTCCATGCATAGATGATTTATTTGACCAATTGCAAGGGGCAAGGGTTTTTTCTAAGATAGATTTGAGATCAGGTTATCACCAGTTGAGGATAAAAGAGTCTGATGTGTCAAAGACTGCTTTTAGAACAAGGTATGGGCACTTTGAGTTCTTAGTTATGCCCTTTGGATTAACGAATGCCTCTGCAGCCTTTATGGACTTAATGAATAGAGTCTTCAAACCTTTCTTAGACTGATTTGTCATAGTCTTCATTGATGACATATTGTTTATTCCAAGAGTGACAAGGAGCATGAGGAACATTTAAGGACTGTTTTGAAGATGTTGAGGAAGGAAGAGTTATATACCAAATTCGACAAATGTGAATTTTGGCTAAAGAAAGTGGCATTTCTTGGACACGAGATTTGGGAACAAGGAGTATATGTGGATCCGAGGAAGATAGAAGCAGTTGTGAAATAAGAAGTACCTAAAAATGTAGCTGAAGTGAGAAGTTTCTTAGGCTTAGCTGGGTATTATAGAAGGTTTGTGGAGGGGTTTTCTATGATAGCAGCTCCACTTTCCAAATTGACAAGGAAGAATCAAAAGTTTGTGTGGACAGAGAAGTGCCAGAATAGTTTTGAGGAATTGAAGAATAAGCTCACAACTGCACCAATTTTGACTTTGCCTACCAGTAGTGATAGATACGTAGTATATAGTGATGCCTCGAGGAAGGGATTAGGGTATGTGTTCATGCAAGGAGATAAAGTGATTGTCTATGCTTCTAGGCAATTAAAACCTTATGAGATGAATTATCCTACGCATGACTTGGAGTTAGCTACTATAATCTTTACATTGAAAATATAGAGACACTATTTATATGGAGTCACCACCAGGGTGTTTACAGACCACAAGAGTCTTAAGTATATGATGAGTCAGAAAGAGTTGAATTTGAGACAGAGAAGATGGTTAGAGCTACTAAAGGATTATGACTTGATGATATAATATCATTTAGGGAAAGCTAATGTAGTAGCGGATGGACTGAGTAGAAAATCAACTATGGAACATGTGGAGACAATGTATCTTCCTTTGTTAAAGGAATTAGCCAAACTCAGCGTGACATTAAGACAAGTTGAATCGGGTTGTGTATTGGCTAATTTTAGAGTAAGGCCAGTGTTAAATGAGAAGATTAAGGAACTACAGAAGTAAGATGATCATTTGAGCAAGCTTAGAGAAGAGATTAAAAACGGTAATCCTTCTGAAATAGAGGTAAGGAAAGATGGATTGATGGTGGTAGGTAACAGACTATGTATTCTTGATATGCAAGAGCTGAAAGACGAGATTCTTGATGAGGCACATAATGTGCCTTATGTAATGCACCCAAGAAGTACGAGAATGTATAGAGATTTAAAAGAGCACTTCTGGTGGAGAGGAATGAGGAAAGATGTTGCAGAGTATGTTAAAAGATGGTTAGTGTGTCAGCAGGTTAAAGTAGAACATCAAGCTCCTATTGGTAAGCTTAAACCTTTATCTATTCCTGAATGGAAATGGGAGAAGATTATGATGGGTTTCTTGATGGGATTGCCAAGAACTAGCAGGAAGCATGATGCAATATGGGTGATTGTTGATAGGCTAACTAAGTCAACACATTTCTTGCCAATTAAACAGACGAATTCTTTGAATGCTTTGGCCAAGAAATATATGGATGAGATAATTAGGCTTCACGTGATTCTGAATTCTATAGTCTCGGATAGAGATCCCAGGTTCACTTCTAGATTTTGAGAAAACTTACAGGAGGCTTTGAGAACTAAGTTGCACTTTAGTACATCTTTCTATCCACAGACTGATGGATAATGGAGAGAACAATCTGAACTTTGGAGGCAATGATGAGAGCTTGTGTTATAGATTTCAAAGGCTCATGGGATGATCATCTGTCGTTAAATGAATTTGCCTATAATAATTCCTATCAGTCGGGAATCCAAATGGCACCTTATGAAGCTTTGTACGGTAGGAGGTGTAGAACTCCTATTTGTTAGGATGAGGAAGGTGAAAGGAGGCTTTTAGGGCCTAAATTGGTGCAAGTCACAGTTGATAAGATTAAATCGGTAAAAGAGAGACTTAAAGCAACTCAAGATAGGATGAAAAGTTATACGGATCCATATAGAAGGGAGATGGAATTCGAAGTGGGAGACAGAGTGTTTCCTAGAGCTTCTCTATGGAAAGGGATTTTGAGGTTTGGTAAGAAGGGCAAGCTTAGTCCGAGATACATAGGCCCTTATAAGATCATTGAGAAAATTGGGCCTTTAGTCTATAAGTTAGCCTTGCCACCGGAATTGTCTAAGATTCACAATGTCTTCCATGTATCGATGTTAAGGAAGTACCGATCATATCCTTCACACATAGTTCAACCATCAGAGGTCAATTAAAGGAGGATTTGACGTATGAGGAGCAACCAGTAAAGATCTTAGATTCAAAGGAAAATATTTTGAGAAACAAGGTTGTGAAGCTGGTTAAAGTCTTATGGAAAAACCATTCGATAGAAGAGGTAACATGGGAGCCTTTGGAAGCAATGACGGAGAAGTATCTACATCTCTTCGTGGACTCAGGTAAGAATTTCGAGGACGAAATTCTTTTAAGGGGAGAGAAATATTGGTCCCTGAAATATTTTTGTTGAATTAAGCATGATAGTTTATGGAATAAGCATGGAATTTGAATTTTTGCCTTAGAATGAATTATGAGGTCATGATAGAATTATTATTGGAGTTAATTATTTATTTTAGTATTAGTAGGATTTTATTTCATTGGTTAATTAGATTAAAGTGGTAAGAATGTATAAGGGCAATTTTGGCATGTCACTTAAGATTAAAAGGCATGAAGCATTAAAGGAAGGGTAGGAATGACTTTTAACACTCATTAAGGGGAAAATGGGAAGAGCAAAGTGTTGTCTTGCATAATAGAAGGAGAAAAACATGAATAAGGGAGAGAAGAGTGAAAATAAACGAAAATAAGAGAGAAGAAGGAGAGAAGTCGTCTATTAGAGAGAAGGAAAGAAGACAAAGGTTAGGTCTCATCTTTTCTTAGTCTTCAAGAGAGATTTTGAGGTTGTTTAAGAAGAGAAAAAGAAAGAGAAAGAGAAGAGCTCCCATTTGAGCTAAAAATCTCATTACTTGGTGAAGATTAAAAGTAAGTTTATGTTTAAACTTTTGGATTTTTGGAAGGATTTTGATTCATGAAGCTTAAGACATGCATGGGTTTAAGGATTCTAGGATCAATTTTAGTATATATATTTCTTTGGTTTTTCAATTGGAAGTCCTATTGAATTGGGATTTTTCCCAATATTGAAGGAAATCAAGAGGAAAGGCAAAAGGAGCAAGAAGAGAGGCATCTTTGAGCAACTGTTAAGTAAGGATTTATGTAACATCCCGGTCCCACCTAACGGGTCGGATCAGGGAAACGGGTCTATGAGAAGACCAATGAGAGAAGTAAGGACAGACATACCTCATGCTCATGCAATTGTGAAAGTGTGATTTTTTGCACATGAAAATATTGGTACATGCATTCATGACTTATTCCCGGTATTAGTGTAAATAAA
>JANQBM010000009.1:4180120-4192844 GCA_025594535.1 Erythroxylum domingense
ATTCGTAATCTTTTATCTTGTTAGTTGGGATGTAGATAGATCTTATCGGATAGAGTCATATTTATATGGGGATGTTATCTTATTAGATAATGATGTAATATAATAGGATAAAATGTGATCATAAGTAGTAGAATTATGTTAGGATTCTAACTTGGGCCTCAAGCCTCAAGCCTTAATGCCTATATATGGCTCATTTGAGAATTGCTCCTTATATATAGAGAGACACACAAAGATTGAGAAAGCATCCTTTGTATACTTTGAGTGAAGTAATAAAGATTGACATTATTGTTTTATCTCTTTCTTGTTTTATTATTGCCTCTGAATATTTTATTACTTTCGTAGTTTTCTTGTGAGTTTAAGAGTTAAACACAACGAAGGTTATAAGGCATTTGAGACCAAGGTTGTTGGTCGACGATTATGTGGGCAAAACTGAGTCTTACTTTAACGAACCTAAGTAATATTTTCGTGCAAAAGAGTAGGCGAGACTTACGGATAAGTTCGGTGCTTAAGAAGACCTTTGTAACCATTGGTATCACAACTTAGAATGTATGATGATCATGCATACGAAAATTTCCTTCTTTGTTAATTTTTGTAGATCCGGTGGTGGAACGACAAATGATATAACAACGATAACACATGTATCGGCCATAAGCATCGAGAAAGGATTAAAGAAAGGTATGGAGACCTATCTCGCTACCATGTGGGAGATTGATGAAAAGCACATGGTGGAAGTCCCTGATGTAGTTGCAAGTTTATTGAGGGAGTTTCAGGATGTGATGCTGAAAGAGTTGCTGAAGACTCTTCCCCCTCATTGAGAGATAGATCACAGGATCGGGTTAGTTCTTGAAGCCATCCTACCTATATGTGCCCCGTATTAGATGTCCCTACTATAGTTGAGGGAGATTTGAAAATAACTTGGTGAAGTGTTAGAGGCAGGGTTCGTCTAACCGTCTAAAGCCCTATATGGTGTCCCAATACTGTTCTAAAAGAAGTAGGACGGGACACTTCAGATGTGCGTGGACGATTGAGCTTTGAACAAGATAACAATAAAAACAAGTATCTTGTTCCCTTAGTTCAAGATTTGATGGACAAATTATCAAGGGCTACAGTTTTCACAAAACAGGATCTCCCAAGTGGGTATTGACAAGGGTGATAAGTAGAAGACAACGTGTGTGACTCAGTATGGATCATAAGAACTTTTATTCATATCGTTTGGATTGAATAATGCCCCTATAACATTTTGCAACTTGATGAATGATGTGTTATATGACTTCCTTAATGAGTTTGTGGTGGTGTATCTCAACGACATCGAGATGTACAGTACAAACATGGCAAAACATATGGAGCACTTGAGGAAAGTGCTCGAGCGACTGAAGCAACATAAGCTCTACATGAAGATGGAGAAGTGTGAATTTGCACAATTGGAGATCAGATTGTTGGGGCACTTATAAGCAAGGGTTAGGTTAGGGTGGATTTGAAGAAGGTGAAGGCGATAATTGAGTGAAAAGTTCCCATAATAGTATGAGAGTTGCAAAGTTTTCTCAGACTGGAGAACTAATATAGGCAGTTTAATTGATTGCAAAAACAAACTACTTGTTTTATGATAAAACCGTAAGTATACGGGTCATTACTTGTAGTAAAAAGCATATATCGTCCTACAAAGATTATACTTAGGCACCATTTAATTTAGGTTGTGTTTTGTTTAAGACTCAAATTTGAATAATAAACTGAAAAGTAAACTAAATCAAACAAACTAGTAACAATCGAATAATGTAACAATGGAAATCTGTAAAGAGAATTAATCAAGTTATGAAAGAGGGGATTTTACATATCATTAATGCTAATCTAGCCTTTATATGTTTATAGGATGTCGATTCTAGACGATCATAGGGTTGATTACTCTCTCTTGAGTTATAATCATTCCCTAAATTGTAAACCTTAATCGAATTATGAACTTGCAATCTCTCAATTCATAAATTACCCACAATTCTAATTAGTTCTAAAGCTATCTAATAAACAATCGGGTCTTGCACAGGATCTCTTTTTATGAAATTACTGACTATATGGATTAAGTGGTCAATTAGATCACCTACCTCTCGTTAATCCAATCTAATTATTTTTATCCTGTTAACCCTCTCGTTTTATTACCGAAATATGCAAATACATTAATCAATCACAACACCCAAATCAAGTATACATAATTTAACTAGATTAAGAATAAAAATAAGCAAAATCCCAAAGGAAAAGTTAGAACATCATTAACAACTCAAAATCCATAACCCTGCAACCAATCTCAATCTTACACATTAAATGAATAAAAAGGTAAATAGGGAGGAAATGACACTTAGGTTGAATGATTCATGAAAGCAACGACATCAGGAGATCACCTATTTCTGTAAGCTTTGGCATCGGAACCCTCCTCTTCTTCCTCTTCTTCTTTTCTCTCTCTCTTCTTTCTCTCTTTCTCTTTTAGGTTTCCAAATGTAGGATGATTGTAGACTCTTTTCTAGGGTTCCATCCTTATCCTTTTATAATCTTTTCCAATTAAGATAACCCTAGTGTCTTTTTGGGGCCTGAAATGTCCCTCAAAAACTCGAATCCGAAAGTGACTCTGCATCCGTCTGCTCATAAGCCACGATTGTGGCCCTTAGTGCATGATCGTGGCTGATTTATTTACTCTTTGTCATAATCGTGGACCTATGTTGGTGCTTTTGTCATGATCATGGGCCTATGTTGGTGCTTCTATCACGATCGTGATAGATTCCCCCTAATCATGGCCCTGTGTTTTAGTTCGTGTCTCCTCTGAAACTCTTTCGAATGCCCTGAAATATTAACAAACTCATCACAACACCTCATATATATATAATTGAAGCTCAAAAACATGTTCTCACCTAAAGAACACTTAAAACACAAATTTTTATGAACTAACCCAATTCTTAACCTAATCACACAATAAATAATTAAATTAACCACTAAACACATATCAAATTACCTATAAAAATACAATGTAATCTACACCTATTAACATCCCCACACTTAAACTTTTGCTTATCCTCGAGCAAAAATCAAATATAACTAATAAAATTCCTTCACTTCATTTCACAAAGATTAAATCATCCAATCCCTCAAACTTTGGCCAACTCAAGTGTCAAGCTATTACACACATCATGACTAATTTTCATTGTTGCACATAAGTGAATCTCAAACCATGAAACCATCAATCAAAGACAAGTATAAATTCAAAATGGATTTTTCTTACAGATTTCACTCATTTCTCTTAAGTGTTTGATGGTTAATGTTTCGCTCAAACTTCCTATAGGAAACCACATTATCACAGGCTTACTAATACACTAATTCTTCTCCAAAATGATTATATGATGGGATAAATCAAAAGGACTTTGTTTCGGGTTGTAATGTGGCTAGGGATAAGGTGGGTTAAATAAGTTTTAGGGGTTTATCACAAGCATTTATAAACTACTAAGTGTATAAAAGGATGACAAAGATAAACTTCTAAGATATGCAAATAGATAAGACTATTTCTCTGCACTTATTGAAGCTACTACATGTTATTCCTTTTTCTTTTCTTTTTTTATGTGATTTTGTTCTTTTCTCTTCTCTTTTGATTTTGTCCTTTTCTCTTTTTTTTAACATAATAACGAAACAATGAACAGAAAACAACAACTATATGCCACGTGCTCTTAACTTGTGATTCTACACTCAAGTATGACTTAACACTTTATTAACTTATGATTGGGCAAGCTAATGGGGTTTGTGGGTTTTAAAATTGGGAGATTTGAAGAAACAAAAGGTTAAAGGCTCAATGGGGCTAGCAAGGGTTAATAAAAGGGTAGTCATTTAAGCCAAAAGTTAAAGTAAGAAGGCCTTAATCATTTCTATCTAGCATGCATTCAGTAGATTTAAATTGATTCAAAGAAAGTTCTAAAGATAATTACCTAAGGAAGCATCACACAAAAAAGGAAATGAAATGACTATAGAATGGAGTCATAAAGGCTCAATTTCTTACATAGGCTCAAATGAAAATCTATTATACTTCTATACATTACTTTATTGTTCAAGTGTCAAGTTTTGAGTAAGCTAATGTGGCCAACTACTTTCATCACTCCACATGGTTCACTCTCCACTCAAGCAGCCTAATTTAAGTTCACGCATGCATTTAATCTCATTCCAACTAGCATGATAGAATCTCATGGCAACACATTCGTAACAAAGATTCAAATGTAAGGGAAATGATACACCTAATACTAACAACCTAACATGCATCCTAAATGACATGCAAAAATGCAAACATAAATGCAAAGACTACCTCCCCACACTTGAATAAAATATTTTCCTCAATGTGCAGAAGAGAACATCCAAAACCAACAAACAACACCATGAAAAATAAAATACAAAACACAAGAAGAATAATAGAAGAGATTAAGGGCAACATGGGATTATGGTGGTGGTACCGATGGAAGTGGCGCATTTTTCCTCTCATCCTTTAGTCCTCCAATAAGCTATGGTGCACAATAGATCTTCAACTAACCTCAAAAAGTATCATTGGGGACCTAAACAACAAGAACAAGTTAGACCAAACTAAATATTATCGAATCAAAATAAACCAAACTAGCACAAATACTAACAAATGAAAGACAAATATGCTAAGTTAAGGTCATTAGCTTGACGATTCCATATAAAGTCATAAAAGAGTGAGTGAAAGGCAAAAGAGTACTTCCCTTTCTTGTGAGAATGGCCCTCCAAAGTAAAGCTTGCATCTATTCCCATTAACCTTAAAAGTTTCATCCTTTTCATTTTCTAACTCTAACGCTCCATGGGAAAGCACTTGATTAACCTTGAATGGGCCACACCATCTTGACTTGAACTTTCGGAAAATCAACCAAAGTCGTTAATTGAATAAAAGCATTAAGTCCCCAATCTTGAATTCCTTCTTCTTAATGTAGCCATCATGCCATTTTTTAGCCCTTTCTTTGTACAACTTGGCATTTTCATATGCATCATATTGTAATTCTTCCAATTCATCAAGTTGTAATAATCTCTTCTCTCCTACTAGCTTCCAATCCATATTTAATTTTCTAATTGCTCAATAGGCTCTATGCTCTAACTCCAATGGTAAATGGCAAGCCTTGACATACATAAGTTGATATGATGTTGTACCTATGGGAGTTTTGAAAGTTATCTTATAAGCCCACAACGTATCATCCAGCTTCAAAACCTAATCTTTCCTTGAAGTGCTCACTACCTTCTCCAAAATCTTCTTCAACTCTCTATTCACCACTTCCACTTGACCATTTATTTGTGGGTAGTAATGGGTTGCCACTCTATGATGAGCATTATATCTTCTTAAAAGTGTCTTAAAGGGTTTGTTGCAAAAGTGGCTCCCTCTATCACTTATGATGGCTCTAGGCACCCCAGATATAGTAAAGATCTTCTTGATGAACCATTACACTACCTTACCATCATTTGTTGGTCTTATGGGAATATGAACACCTGATTGTATCCTATATATCCATAAAGAAAACAATAAAAAGCATGGCTAGTCACCCTTTCAATCATTTGGACCACAAAAAGTAATGAAAAATGGTCTTTCATGGTTAACAAATTATGCTTCCTATAGTCAATTCACACTTTCCAACCTGTGATGGTCCTAGTGAAAATATGTTCACCTTTTTCATTCTCCATCACTATCATGCCTCCTTTCTTAGACACACATTGCACTGGACTCACCCACTCGCTATCTAAAATTGGGTATATAATACCTGCATCTAAAAGCTTCACCACTTCTTTCTTCACAACCTCTTTCATGTTTGGATTTAACCTTCTTTGCCTCTCCCTCATTATCTTACATCCTTCCTCAAGGTTAATCTTATACATCACCATATTGGGGCTAATCCCCTGAATATTAGAAATTTGCCACCCTATGGCTCTCATCCTCTTCTTAATGGTCTATACCACTTTCTCTTCTTATTCAACATTTAATTGGATGGAAATGATGATAGGTAAGGTATGGTCCTTACCTAAAAACATGTATCTCAGGTGAGAAGGTAAGGGTTTTAGTTCTATAGTGGGAGGCTTTACGATGAAAGGTGGTGTGGGTGTATCCTCTCTCTCTAACTTCTCTTGCTCACCCTCCTCACACAATTCCTCTTCACTCACATTCTCATTCCTATACACTTCAGCAACTCTCTCAACTTCCTTTTTAATTTCCTTTTCAACCTCCTTTACACAATCATCTATAACATCAGTCTTCATACAAGCACTTACATCCATCGACTTATTTAGTCATATTGAATTCAACCTGCTCATCACCAATTCTCAAAACCAGTTTTTCGTCATGTACATTAACTAATGCCCTACTGGTATTCATAAAAGGCCTACCTAAAATCAACGGACAATTCCTATCTTCTTCAAAATCCAACAAAACAAAATGAACATGAATTATAAATTTATCCACTTTTACTAGAACATCTTCTACTACCCCAAATGGCCTCTTGATGGAATGATCCTCAAGTTGGATATGCATGGATGTTCGCTTGACATCTCCTAGCCCCAATTTTCTGAAAATAGATAAAGGCATCAAGTTAATACTTGCACCTAAATCACATAAGCATTTAGAAAATTCAAAATCACCAACACATAGGATAGTAAAACTCCCTAGATCTTATAGTTTTGAAGGAATTGTGCTTGTGATCATCAAACTACAATTCTCCATAAAGGTCATCGTCTGATTGTCCTCCCAAATGAGTTTGTGTGTCAATATGTTCTTAAGAAACTTTGCATATTTGGGCATACACTCCAATGCCTTCACCAAAGACAAATTAATATGTAGTTTCTTTAACTTCTCTAAGAATTTGGAGAATTACGTGTTGATTTCATGTTGTCTTATCCTCTGCGGATATGGAATCTTAGGCTTGTAAGGTGGTGGTGCTACATATGGCTTCTCTTCTTCTTTCTCTCCCACATTTTCCTTTTGTTGGCTATCTTTTTGAATACTTGGCTTCACTAATTGCTTGTCACTCCTAAATGTGATTGCCTTAAGTTGTTCCTTTAGATTGGCCTCAGTGTTGCTTAGTAAGGTTCCTGCATTCCTAGAAGATAAAGCATTAGCAAGTTGACCTACCTGTACCTTCAAGTTATGGATGGATGAAGCATGGTTCTTCACAGTCTGGTATTGATGAAGCATGGTTCTTCGCAGTCTGGTCAAACTTTACCTATATATCTCTTCTGACTCTGTTCTTGTCTTCTTTGACCTTCCTCTTGACTTGAGAACTTTGAACCTAATACATCCATTAACATATCCATTTTGTTCTCCAAAGATTCAAGTCGATCTTGCTGAAATCTGGGCTGTCCTTGTATTCTTACTTTGCCATCAGCATTGTTAGTACTCTACGAAAAATTTAGGTGGTTTTTTCAACCAGGATTGTAAGTGTTAGAGTATGGATTGTTATCTCGTTAAGGCTGACCCAAGTAATTTACTTGTTCTATACCACTCGTTCCTAATAAGAAACATTCAGCTATGTCGTGGTTGTCCTACCCGTATAATTCACATTGTACTACATAGCCTTGACTGTAGATGAAGAAGCTCTTTGCATGTTGCTTAACTGCTTAGTGAGGGCATCAATTTGTGCTTACGAAGCTATCACTGAGTTAAGTGGAATCATTCCTTTTTGTTCCTTGGACCCTTGTCTACTCCTTTCATTTGATCACATACAGCTGTTACTTGCCAACTCTTTTAAAAGGTCATGAGCTGCATCAATGGTTTCCTCTTCAAAGACCATCTTGCAGCTGCATCTATTCTTCCCCTTGTGCTCTAAATTACACCATTGTAGAATGTCTATAAAAGAAATTCCCTCAAAAGGTTACAGTGGAGGCAGCTCCTTTATAATTCCTTAAATCTCTCCCAGGCTTCATATAATGACTCCCCATCATTTTGTTGAAAGTTTATGATCTCTTTGATGATTCTTATTGTCTTGGTCAAGGGAAGTACTTAGCTAGGAAAGCTTGGGCTAGCTACTCCCAAATAGTGATTTGAATTGCACTAAGTGAATTATACCATGCCTTTGCCCGATCCCTCAAGGTAAAAGAAAACAATATCAACCTCACAGCATCATCAGGCATCCCATTAAACTTGAAGGTATCATAAATCTCCAATAAATTTGCAAGATGGGCGTTGTGATCTTTGTTAGACAGCCCATAAAACTACACACTGCTCTTAAGTATATTGAGGAGTGCTGACTTGATCTTAAAATTATTAGCTTGAATTACTGGCCTTGCAACTCTTTGAGGACTGAAACCTGGCCTCATAAAGTCTATCAATGTTCTCTCAGGTCCTCCTTGTTGTCCTTCTTTTACCATATTCCTTTGTATTCTATCTTGACTTCTAGCTCTTCTTCTCTTTCTGCCTTGTAATATCTGAAAAATCTTCTTCATTTAGCTCGTTAGACCTTCTCGTGCTCCTTATATTCATGCACCTACAAAAATGCAAGGAAAAGTATGAAACACTCTTAAATCAAAGTCACCTAAACTAAATAATATGCTAAATAAAACAATCCTTGGCAACGGCACCAAAAACTTATTGATTGCGAAAAAAACTACTTATTTTATACTTAAAACTGCAAGTATATGGGTCCTTACTTATAGTAAAAAGCAGATATCATCCTACAGAGATTGTATTTAAGCACCACTTAATTCAGGTTGTGGTTAAATTCAGATAATAAATTGAAAACAAACTAAATTAAACAAACTAGTAACAATCAAATAATGTAATAATGAAAATCTATAAAGAGAATTACTCAAGTTATGGGAGAGGGGATTTTACATATCATTAATGCTAATCTAGCCTTTTATGTGTTTATAAGGTATCGATTCTAAACGATCGTAGGGTTGATTACTCTTTCTCAAGTTATAATCATTTCCTAAATTGTAATCCCTAATCGAATTATAGACTTGCAATCTCAATTCATAAATTACCAACAACTTTAATTAATTTAAAAGCTCTCGGGTCTCACATAGGATCTCTCTCCATGAAATTATTGACCAGATTGATTAAGTGGTCAATTAGATTGCCTAACTCTACTTAATCTGATCTAATAATTTTTATCTAGTTCACCCTCTTGGTTTGTTACCAAAACATGTAAATACATTAATCTATTACAACACCCAAATCAAGTAAACACAATTCAACTAGATTAACATTAAAAATAAGTAAAATCCCAAAGGAAAAGTTAGAACATCATTAACAACTCAAAATTCATAACCTTACAACCCATTTGAATCTGACACATTAAATGAATAAAAAGGTAAATGAGGGAGGAAATGACACTTGGGTTGGATGATTTAGGAAAGCAACAGTGTCGGGAGATCACCTATTTCAAGAAGCTTCAGCGTCGGAACCCTCCTCTTCTTCCTCTTCTTCTTTTCTCTCTCTCTTTTGGGTTTCCAAATGTAGGCTAAATGTAGACTCTTTTCTAAGGTTACATCCTTATCCTTTTATAGTCTTTTCCAATTAAGGTAACCTTAGTGTCTTTCCAAGGTCTGAAATGTCCCTCGAAAATTTGAATCCGAAAGTGACTCTATGTCTGTCTGCACATAGGCCACGATTGTGGCCCTTATCTAATCTCTTTCATGATTATGGCATATTCCCCACAGTTTTTGCCCTATGCTCGAGCTTCTGTCACGATCATGGGCCTGTGTTGATGCTTCTGTCACGATCGTGGTAGGTTCCCCATGATCATGGCCCTGTGTTTCAGTTCGGTTCTCCTCTGAAACTCTTTTGAATACCCTGAAATACTAACAAACTCATCACGACACCTCATATATATAATATTAAAGATCAAAAAAATGTTCTCACCCAAAGAGCACATAAAACACAAAGAACTAACACAATTCTTAACCTAAACATACACTAAACAATCAAATTAACCATTAAGATCATATCAAATTACCTATAAGAATACAATGCAATCTACATCTATAAGGTTTATAGTGGGATACTTGAAGAAGGCACCGCCATTGACGGACTTGTTAAAGAAAAAGCAAAAGTGGTGTTGGTCAGACGCATGTTAGGAGGCATTCGAGATACCTAAATTCACTATCTCAACTGAACCTGTGTTGAAGCTGCCACAATTTGATCTTCCATTTGAGGTACATACGGATGCATCGGACAAAGCCATTGGTGGAGTCTTAGTACAGGAAGGTCATCCAGTAGCATTTGGGAGTCGAAAGCTCAATAGTGCAGAGCAGCGATACTGGACGCATGAGAAGGAGATGCTCACGGTGGTGCATTGCCTTAAGACATGGCAGATATATCTATTGGAGACCATTTTAGTTGTTTGTACGAACAATGTTACTAACACGTTTTTAAGGAACTAAAAGAAGTTGTCCACAAAGAAAGCCCGATGCAAGAGTTCCTTGCTGAATATGACTTTATGTGGAAGCCTAAACTAGGGTGGCACAACAATGTGGCAGTTTCCTTGAGTCAGAAGGAGGTGTTTGCGACCCCATATGCCATTACTAGGGTAGAGTATAACCTATTAGAGAAAATCAAAGTTGCAGCTCCATTGGGCAACACATGTTATAAGTTGATCTCACAAGTTAAGGAAGGTATTATAAGCAGGTGTTGGCTTGATGATGATGAACTATTGATGACTAAGAGTAGTTAAGTATACATGTCGAGTTTTGGTAGCTTGTGAAAACAATTGTTGAAGGAGATGCACGACTTATAGCGGGATGGTCACCCTAGAGTTCAAAGGATGATGGCGTTCCTAGCTCGTTCTTACTATTGACCAAAGATGGAGAATGACATTAAGGTGTATGTCAAGATGTGCCTTATGTGTCAATTGGATAAGTAGGAGCAGAAGAAAGAAGCCCATTTGCTATAACTCTTATCCATTCCTGAAAGATCGTAGATGTCAGTTTCAATGGATTTTATTTGTAGGTTTCCAAAGGTGGACAACGTGGTGACAATCATGGTGATTGTAGATCGTTTCTCTAAGTATGGAATCTTCGTGTCAGCATCAACATCGTGTCCCTCAGATATAACAGCAGAGTTGTTTGATAAGAATATGGTAAAGTACTTAAGAGTCCCTAAATACTTTGTGAGTGACCGAGATGGTAGATTTGCAAGCCGATTATGGACATCCCTTGTCAACATGATAGGTTGAGATTTAAAGTTTTTAATAACAAATCACTTATAGATGGATGGCCAAATAGAGAGGATCAATGGTTTATTGGAGGTGTACTTAAGGCATTACATAAGTACAAGTTAATGTAACTAGTTAAGTTTTATTAATATTGTATAGTTTTTCTATAACTTGCATAGATCTTCTACGATGGAGAAGATTCCCTTTCAGATAGTGTTAGGACAACAAACTCTCACTCCACTCAAGATTGCACAGTAAAGGATAAGTGGCAAGTGTCCTGTGGCGTACAAGTTCACGATGGAGAAGCAGGAGTTGTTAGATGAGGCAAGGGATAATCTCCAAAAGGCTTCTCAACAGATGAAGAAACAAGCAAACTTACAACGGAGACCATTAAAGTTTAGCTTGGGAGATAAGGTACTGTTGAAACTTACCCCACATATTTGGAAGAAGATCTTGAGCAAGTAAGTGCATCATGGATTAGTGCCAAAGTACGATGGACCATTTGAAGTATTGAGTTAAGTAGGGAATGTAGCATACAGATTGAATTTTCCTGAGAGATTGAAGATACACCCTACTTTTCATATTAGTTTTCTCAAACCTTACCATGAGGATACATCAGATCCAAATAGGAGTTAAGTGAAGAGAGCTCCATCGGTTATGAGAAAACAATTCAAGGATCAAGTATAGAAGATCTTGGATCACTGATTAATGGGGCAGTATAAGAATAACCAACGGATTGAGTTCTTAATTCAGTAAAAGGGAAAGCCGATCACAGAAGCTACGTGGGAGAAAGATACGACCTTGTGGCAGTTTAAGAATCAAGTGAATGCCTACCTTCAGAAAGTTCAAAAAGGGTGTCGAATTTATTTATTGAGGGTGGTTTGTTAGCCCTTTAGCACATAAAGGCACTTTATAGCTAGCTGGAGATGGACCTTGGGTGGAAGGTTAATTGGATCATAAGAATGGCAGTGGCATACGAAGGCTACAAGGTAACTTAGCGAGTTAGATCAAGCATGGTGTGAGTTTTGGTAGAGTTTCAGACCTTGTATAAGATGGCATGGCTAAGGCTAAGTTCTTGATGGGCTAAGGACTTAGTATGTGCTCAAATGGAAAGACCATAACTAATGGACTTGACATAGGTAGGCATTGGATTAGACCAGTGTGCTATAACTAGCTTTGGCTTGGATGACTCATCATCAACGGATAGAGATCATAGGGAGATCTTGAATGATGTGACAGATAAGATCACGGAGGATAAACATCAGTTTTAAAGGATAAAGACAATGTGAGAGGATCATCTAATGAAAGTGGACATCTTCATGGATAGGGATAGATCATGTGTAATCTTTTATCTTATTAGTTAGGATATAGATAGAATTTATCGAATACAGTCCTATTTAGATAAGGATGTTATCTTATTAGATAATGATGTAATCTGATAGGATAAGATGTGATCTTGGGTAGTAGAGTTCTATTAGGATTCTAACTTGGCCCTCAAGTCTTAATGCCTATATATTGCTCCTTTGAGCCTTGCTCCTTATATATAGACATATTGAGATTGAGAG
>JANQBM010000009.1:4200506-4219476 GCA_025594535.1 Erythroxylum domingense
GTCTGAGATGTTGTATAAACTTCTGATTTTGATCAATGAAAAGAGGAAGAGTTTGGTTTTAAAAATATTGTGGTTTACAATTGATGTTCTATTATTCAAATTATTGTGATGCCATGTGGAGTAACTGTAGTGATTGCACGTAGCGCTCCCTTATCATAGGATATGTATCGGAATGACCTACGGGCGTCCCAGTGCGTACCCTACGGTAAGGGGTGTTACAATAATACCCATCGAATAAGTCTCGATTTCGAGTCCTTTTTGGAAAAAAGATATTTTAAAGCAATATGGTCAGTGAATACGATCACTTTAGACCTCAAGAGGTACGATCGAAACATATCACATGCATACACCACTGTGAGTAATTCCTTTTCTATGGTGGTGTAATTAAGTTGAGGTCTTGTAAGAGTTTTGCCTGCATGGTATATTGCTTGCAACCTTTTGTTTTTCCTTTGACCCAATACGTAACCTATAAAATAGTCGCTCGCATTGCATGACCTCAAACGGGAGTGTACAATTAGGTGGCGTTAAGATTAGGGCTAATGTTAGTGCCCCCTTTAATTGATTACATACTTATAAATAATTTTAATTAAAAAGGAAAGGCACATTCTTGAATAACAAATTTGTCAAGGGTGTTGCATTTACGTGAAACCTCTTAAAAAACGACGATAGAACCCAATATGGTTGAGAATCCTCATATACCCTTGACGTTGATTAGTGGTTGAAGTTTCTCTAGAACTTTTGTTTTTGCTCTGTCCACTTTTAATCTTTTGTGCGAAATCTTATGCACGAGCCCTATCCCCTTTTGCACCATAAAGTGGCACTTCTCCCATTTCAGCATTAAATGTGATTCTTCACATCTTTGAAGTACCCTATCTAAACGGTTCAAACACATCTTGAAAGAGTCTCCAAAAGCTAAAAAATCGTTCATGAAAACTTCCATTATATCCTCAATCACATCTATGAAGACAACATCAGACATCTTTAAAATGTAACTGGGGCATTGCAAAATTTGGAAGGCATCTATTTATATGTAAAGGTACTATAAGGATATGTGAACGTGGTCTTTTCTTGATCCTTGAGGTATATGAATATCTAAATATCTGATTGTATCCCAATTAACCATCCTAGAATTAGTAGAATGAGCATTTGATCTATGAATGGGAGAGGGAAATGGTCCTTTTTAGTTACCTTGTTGAGCTAACGATAGTCTATACACACTCTCCACCCCACGACTATTTTTATTAAAATTAATTCTCCATTTTCACTCTTCATCATAGTCATTCTACTTTTCTTTGGTACACATTGTACCGAGTTGACCCATTCACTATCGGATATGGGATAGATTATCTCTGCATCTAAGATTTTTACTGCTTCTTTCTTAACCACTTCTTTCATGTTAGGATTGAACCTACGTTGAAGTTCCTACATTGCCCTACATCCTTTTTTAAGGTTTATTCGATGTTTACAAACATTTGGGCTTATACCTCGAATATTAGATATTTTCCATCCTATGGCTTTCATCCGCTTCCTAATAATAGCTACCACCTTACTCTCCTATTTCTCATCTAGTTAGTTAGAAATGATGATGGGTAAAGTTTGACCTTCACCTAAGAATGTATATTTAAGATGTGTAATTAAAGGTTTAAACTCTAAAGAGGGTGGTTTCTCTGGAGGGTGGTAGAGATGCTTTGGATCATAGTAATATTTTTTGATGAGTTTGAGCATATAACTCTTCCATCTCATCAGCTCCTTCAGACTCATCTTTGTTCTCCTTTTCTGTTGGATAATTTGTCTCCACTTCGATTGATTTCACATTTGCAAAATAACTCTCTTTTTTTTCTTGCATACTTTTATCCATAATGTCAAATTTCATACATGCCCTACTTTCCTTCGAATTTTTTAGAGCTTTGTTCATATTAAATTCCACTTCATCTTCACCAATCCGAAGTGTCAGTTTTCCTTCATGAACATCGATTAATGCTTTTTTTGTGTTCATGAAAGGTCGTCAATAATCAGTGGATAGTTCTTATCCTCCTCAAAGTCCAGAACCACAAAGTCCACATGAATAATGAACTTGTCCACTTGCATTAAAGCTTCTTCCATGACTCCAAATGATCTTTTAATATATTGATAAGCCAACTGAATTAGCACTAACATTTGATTGACCTCACTAAGCCCCTATTTCTACAATTTGGTGTCTGTGAGTTGTAATTATTAACCCTCGATAATCTACAAGCTCATGGTTCATTAGCGTAGTACTAAAGCTATTGATCCCACGAGAAGAAAACTAATCTAATCCTAAACTCTAAGGCCATAAACAAATAACAGAAATTCAAGATGCAATGAAACTAATGCAAGAATTTAATTTAATCAATCAAATTAAGAATCAAACATGAAAATACTAATTATTAAGTAATTTACAACACACCCAAGAATCAACCGAAGGAAATTATCAATTGAGAGAAAGGGAAATTTACCTATTCTTAATGCTAACCTAACTGATTATGAATTATTAGATTGTTAGTTCTAGACTATACTGGGGTTAATTACTCTTACGAGTTATAACCATTAACCCTAAATCATAATGGAGGTTACAATCTCTCAATTCACAATTTATCCAAAACCTTAATTAGTTATGAAGTTTTCTACTAAACTATTAGAAACCTGTACAAGATCTCTCTCCGCGTAAATTATTGATCTGATTTAATTATGGTTTTTATTAAATCACCTAACTCTCGTTAATTCAATTTAATTATTTTTCATTCGATTCACACTCTCAGTTTATTATCGAATTATGCAATAACATAATCAAACCACAACAATATCCAATAAACACATAAACAATCATATTCTGATTATTTTAAGAATAAAATTTCGAAGTTTAGTTTAGAACATCCTCAACATTCTAGATTCTATCATCAACTGTTCAATCCAATTCTATACAATAATAAAATTGAAAATAATAAGAAATACAATTTAAAATGGATGACGGGGTGCAGCGATGTTAGGAAGTCTCCTAATTCGGGAAGTACTTCGAGTCAACTTTTTCTCCTCTTCTCTCTTCCTTCTTCTCTTCCTCTATCTCTCGATGACTTCTATCTAGGGTTTCTTAAGGTGGCTGATGCAAAAAGCTCATTTCTCTACCTCTTTTTGTTCTTTGTATATCCTCTTGTGTTTTGGGTAACCCTAGGATTTTTTCGAGGTCTAAAAGATACAAAAAAATCCCTCAAAACTTGACATTCGTGAGTCTCTGTGTGTCTACCCAACGTAGGCCACGATCGTGGGCCATTCTCTGGGCTTCTGTCACAATTATGGGCCAAATTTGGTGCTTCTGTCACGATCGTGGCCTGACTTGCCATGATCGTGAGCTGTTGTTTCGACCCAAATGTCCCCGAAACTCCTCCGTTCTTCGATGTTGACGCTGAAACACTAGCCAATACATCAGGGTACCTCAAAAAGATAATATTTAAGTCCAAAGACTTGTACTAACCCATAAAACACTTAAAATATAAATAATTAACAAACTAACACAATTCTAACCGAAATACATACTAAATAATTGAATTGACGGCTAAACACATATCAAACTACGCCCTAAAATGCGATACAATTTACATTTATTAGATAGACATCTTTACAAGTTAGAGTTAGATTAGGATTAGAATAAAAAACCCTATAAAAGGGAGTTTTCTCACTACAGAAGAGGGTTCTCTCTTTCTTATGTCTTTTGCAATTCTTAGTCTTTTTTTCTATTTTGTTTATTGGAGATAAGGTCATTTGTGGCTAAACTCATTTATTCTGATTTAAGGAGATTCAATCCTCTAATTGTAACCTTGTGAGGTTTTGTGTTCTAAACTTCTTATTCACATTTTAATTCAAGTATTTCTTGTTTTAAGTTCTCATATTTCATAAATAATTAATATTTGATTAATCTGAAAAATTAATTTAATATTGATTATTCTATTGCTACACATCAATTCAGTGATTCGTAATTATCATGAGAAATTTGTACAAGTAACAATTAGGTTATTTATGAATTTCTACATTTAACTTATGATAAACAAGAAAACTAAATTGAATTAGTTTTTTTTACGGAGCTTGTTGCTATTATTTATTTGATATGGAATATTATCACACCAAGTCAATGGATGATAAGTTTTTGTTTAGATGCTGGGTTTGAACCAATTAATTTAGGAAAATATGAGACTTATTATGATTATCCTAGTATGTTTCAGACTAATTGCTTGATTTGTGAAAATATTCTCTTTAAACCAATGATCAATGTTATAATTAATCAGTTATTTAATCAAACCCCCTCCCCAATTTAATTTTATTAATTGAAATTAAGAAGCTATTGTTTAGTTCTCTAGGGATTCAACTTGGTCCATGACTACTACAAAAGTTTGAAAAATCAGAATTATTTTAGTGGCTTTGACAACCCGACTAGTACCATATTAACAAACACTTGAGGAAACAAAATGACCCAATGTTAAACATGGTAAGAATATGAATCCCTAATAGTGTCATGTTTGGTTATATAACAAACTCTCTTAAAAATAAAATGCACCAAATTACAACACAAGAAGTAACATAATATCATGTTGGTGCCCTGCTTTGAGTCCTTAGCCTAAAATCATGCCAATGCTCTAACTTGACTCAAATCATCGCAAATCTATTCCTTCTCTATTGAGGGACTAAAACATAATATGAATCAAAATATAAATTATTTTAATTATCAAATCCTATAAAAATTAAATACAAGCATAATGCACTTAAAAATATACTATATATATAGTCTATTTCGCACTTATTAAATTACACTAAATTATTACATCTTGAAATATTTGATTTCTCCTTATTAGTTATTCACTTGAATTTGCTTAAAACTCTTTTAAGATGCGTACATGCTCTACTTTGCTCTTTTTCCATCCTTTGATTGATCTATTTATTCAACTAACTCGTCACTTATTTTGTCTTTTATTGAATTATATCTTCCACATATTGTTTAATTTCATTATAATTTCATTATAATAAAGTTACTAATGTCATCAAAAATAAATTCATCAATAGTTATATATTTTGTTATCATCAAAACTATAACTTATGTTCTTGCCTGGTTTAAGAATCTCATATATTTTTAAGATAACAAAACATTTGGAGGTCTTGTGAAAAATATATGACATAAAATAAGCTTCCCCTATCTTAAAGCAATATGTAATGTATGATCAGCTTTAATTAATGCATTATGACAAAAATTTTAATTAACAATGATATTAAGTTCTTTCAATCAAATAAGACATGAAAATTTAATCAATATGGCACTAAGTTCAATAGACTAATAAAACTTTTTTATGTATAACAGGTTTATATGACAAGAAAAGTTAATAAAAAAGAAGTAATAGTAAAAATAAATCCTTCAATTTTTATATATTTTAGACATCTGAATTTTAAATAAAGTATAAAAATTGAACATCTTACTTATTAGTATTGTTAGAAAATAAATATAAATTTAATGAAATACATAATTTATTGTCAATTAAAAATAATAAATAATAAATATGAATAAAATATGATAAATATATATTTATTAATTATTTTTGTTAATATTAGATATTTTATACTATTTAATATAAGATAATTATGTGTAAACACCATAAAGTAATGAAATAATACTAACTTTGATAATCTTATTTGTTAGAAATAAAAATTGATCAAATTATAAGTAAGACTTGAGCAACTAACCATGCCACTTATTAGTATTATTACATATTAAATAAAAATTAAATGAAAGGTCTAACTTTACTATCATATTAATCTAATTTATATTTTTATTTATTAACAAAACATGTTAATAAAATAATTATCATTACATATTAAATATTGTTATAATAATAATTTTATGATTTTTGTCTATAGTAAAATTTATCAAATTAATAATTTATTATTTATTATAAATAAAAAGAAATTGATTAATAAGATATGATTGAACGATAAATACAAATTTAATCAATAAAAAAATTTATCATTTTAAACTTATTAAATATATTATATATAATTAATAATAAAATAAAATAAAATAAGATAAAATATTCAGAAAAAACCTATTTAAATCCTTGAAATTTATCAGCAATTATTAATTTAGAACCTATTTAGATTTATCTGATCTAGTACTTACTGGACAAAGAACCACATTATTCGATCTTGTTTACGTTCGACAAACGAAAGAAAGACGAGGAAAACTTAGAAGCGCACCCTTTAGTGGGAGGACGCTGCGGTGAAGGCAAATTGTTTAGAACGAGTGCACCCAGGTTGGAAAAGTATCTAGTTCCTGATAGTTCCCAAGAAGAGTATTTTCCTTTCAAAAACACCCAGTATAGGTATATGTTTAGGCCCTGATAGTTCCCAAGAAGAGTGTTTTCCTTTCAAAAACACCCAGTATAGGTGTAGCTCGAAACAAGCAATGGACGAAAAAGCATTGAGGAAATCAAAAAGAGCTCACTCTTTGCACCACTCTAGAAAGCTTCATCCCAATCAAAGCTCAAAACCCTCATCAGCCTCTGCCTCAGCTTCCCACGCATCTCTCCCATCCAATTGGAATCGCTATCATGATGTTTTTGATTCAGATTCTGAGAACCCATCTGGGCATCTCAAAGCTAAACCCTCTGACGTTGTTCTCCCAAAGAGTAAAGGCTCCGACTTCCGTCACCTAATTACAGAAGCTCAGTCTCAATCTCACTCCATAAGTTCTTACTTGGATATCTTACCTGCTTTGCCTGATGACGACCCTTTCGCTGGTATTGTCTTCCTACTTCTCCTTTTTGATTTTTTTTTACTTTTCTATTTGTCTTCTATTTGGGTTGACATGCAGCTTAAGTGTTGCATTGCGTTGAGATTGTTAGTAGAATGGGCTATCCAATTTGATTTTCAAAAAAAAAAAAAAAAAGATAATGAATAACTCCTTTTGGTTGTCCTCCTGTAGACACTTCTACAATTAGAAAATTTGCTTTTTTCAGCCTCCATCTGTACCTCGCGTCAAGTTGAAATTAGGTCAAGTTTCTCCATGTACCCTATGCTATATAGAGTTTCATACAAAAAATTGTGAGTTCATCTTGGAGGTAGTCTCGTTGATGTAAGAGGCAGATACTGCTTTTCCCTTTAGCGTCCTGACATCAATTGGTGGTTGGTTTCTTCTATGAAACCTATCCTCTACTGCTGTCCATAAATGTTTGATGCCTTCCTAATCTCATCATTGCCAAGCAAAAGCTTTTTATCTGCTAATATATAGAACCAATTAAGTTATTCAGCCATTCTAGCAATCACAGAGCTTTTAAGTTTCAAGATTTTTGGCCAAATCAGAATCTTTGACTTACTTTCTAGGTAATGTCTCCTGCTAAATAAAGCATTTAAACTTCATTCCGATTCCTTAGCTCTTTAGAAAGCCTCCTAATATGGTTGGTATTCTCTAGACTTCGGCATAGCTCGAACACATGGAAATGGTTGACTTCTTGACCTCTTATAGATCCTTAGTTTTGACCTGGCCATTATTGTTTGATTCTTCATCATCCTTACCTTCAATGAGGTGAGTACTTCGGTTTTGTTCATCATGTTACAATACATTGAGGACAAGCCTAAATACTGTCCAATTTCTCAAGAATTGGCAAGGATTTACTTGTTTCGCTCATTGTTTATCCTCTCAACAATATAGACAGTATTGAGGCTCGTATTCAAAAGTTTTGTAATCCTAATGAAGGAATACAATTAATCAATAAATAGTACTTCAAATTGTGGAAACAATAATCCTAGGGGAAGGGTTGAAGATAATAGTTAACATGATGCAATTAGTTACCAACTTCTGACTGTCTTTCTTATGGAAAAGAAGTTTGCGAATCTCTTCTTAAATTCCAATACTGGAATTTGACATATTTAAAATTCTTCAGATTGCATTCTTCATTTCAATATCATTAATAAATTCATTTGGTGCTTCCTATATAATTACTACTTCCCTACTAGCACCTATTTTGCTTAAATTGCTTTGTGGGAATTGAGCACTGGTGGATGGAGTTTCTCTTTCAGCATGTTGTTGGAGCTTCAACATGAACTTTAATGTTGTCATGGTCTCTTACGGTTTGGTTGGTTTTCAAGAAGCTCATTATTGTTGTGATTTTGGAGGTCATTACTTTTTGATAATTAGTAAAGTATACTCTTTCCCAGCATTTCTAAGGTAGGGAGAGAAGTCAAGGCAACAACTTTCCAAAAATTAGGTTTAAAATGGGGTTAATTGCGACTAGGATAATTAGGATTTACAACAAATGCTTCTTCCCAGAAAATGTCAGGATACAAAGAATGCTGTCATTATTCAGCAAAATCTATATTTATAGTAGTTAAGTGGAACTACATACAATAGGGAAAGACAGGTCCAAGCTTTTAATAGAAAGCCCTAGCCATCAGTAATACTTACTAAAGTAACCACCTAAATAATGGTAAAACAGGATAAAGTCTGTGCAATAATAAACTAATTTAGATTCTTATTACTCCAGCCTTTTTGAATGTGATGAGTAGACCTTGATATATTCCTTGTTGATGTTAGGATTAACTCATTTGAGTTCCTTTTCTACAATCCAAATGCTTTCATCGACTAATTGGTTGAGCCATTCCACCAAAAATCTGTTATACAGATTACCATGTGTTTAGTGAACCTCTTTAACACATATATCATGGTCAATAACTTTAGCTTCACCGATAGGAGGTTGCTTGAGTATCCTTTTTAAATGAACAACATTGAACGAATATAGTAGATTCAAGTCTGGAACATTAAAAATAGGATAAATATGCAAATTAGGTGAGTGTTCAATTAGGTAGGCACTTGAGTTGATCTTCCAATCATATTCCCTAACCCCAAATTTGCCTGATATTTGCACGAAAAAAAGCCCCCAGATTTTAATTGAAACTTAACACTTTAATGGTCTACCTACACCTTCCATGAAAGGTATTCAGTCCTTACTATCCATTTGAGATCTGTTTTCCTTTTCCCAATTGAGCTCTTGTTGAAGCTAAGGTGTTGTTTGATCATTAGTTAACTTAGCTTCATAATCATCATGATCATAGCCAAAGTTGATATTGTTCTAACTTCTAATTCCCATTCCCAAGGAATTAGTGATGTAGGATAAAGGTATGTTCAATAGTCAATAAAACTCACATTAATTGAAAGTATCTGAGCTGTTGAATTTTCTAGGTTTGTTGCAGTACAAATTTTAGGTTTGAATAGGTTACTGAAAGTTCATGTTAGGGTTGCTGGAAGCTCAGATAAAGATCGTACGGGATTTTAGTAAAGAAAACAAAACAATAAATAGTTATAGGAATCACTCCTAAAATTATGAAATAGCAATCATCCCAAGGCTATAGGAGTCACATAAAAAAAGTGTCAACACCTTCTAATATGATCTCAAAATTTGTAAAGAAATTAGTCTTACTTTCATTGAAAAGAGGAATACATAAGTATAAAAAATTCTAGAACCCTAATCCTTTTTATAAAGGTATTCCAATTAGAATTTCTAAAATAATATTTGATGTTACTGTAATAAAGATTCCTTATTCTTAAATAAATAAAGTCCTAAATTACGAAAATAAATAATGAAACAATGACAATTGTGGAATGAAATGTCTTGCTCAACTTTTCATTATGCTTATAGGTCTCTACGTATATGTTTCTAAAATAAATAATACAAACATATACTTCCTAAATTAGTATTGTAATAGCTTTTTGTAGACAACTATTACAGTTGACTATACTCTACAGTTATAACAAAAATATATTACTAAATAATACAAGATCACAATCTGAACATGTGATTCCTTGGTTGATTTTCCAAAATCCCCTCCCAAGTTGGTGAATAGTTGGGACCATCTATCAACTTAGCACTATCAATCATCCTCTTCGAAGTCTGTTCTTGGAAAACATATGCAAATCAAAAAATGTGATGGTTCAATTAGATTCACGGGCTAGTTTTCTCACAGATAGCAGATTACAAGCTAGTTTAGGAACATGAAGGATAGACTTAAGGTAGACATTAGAAGATAGAGTGATTGAACCTTTTCCAACTATAGCAAAAAATGACCCATCTGCTATACGAATTTTTTCATGTTTAGAACAAGGGTTGTAAGTATGAAATAAATCAAAAGAACTGATCATATGGTCAGATGCTCCTGAATCAAATGATCCAAGGAGCGGAATTGTAGGGAAAGTAACATGACAAGGAATTAAAATCACTACTTGTTTGCGCAACAGATGCGTTGGGAGCACTTGAGGACTCGGATTTGGGTTTTAGCAGCTTTAGGATGTGGTTAATTTGGTCCTGAGTGAACTGTCCAGAATCTACCTCATGGGCTGATGGAGTTTTAGTAAATTTTCCTTCATGAGATCCCTTCCAATTTGCACATCCTGAATTCACACGGTATGACGAGCTTTATTGTAGTTTTCACACCAAACTCCTGCCTTTATTTCCCGTGACTTCTCCTCAATCTTCTTAGCGCGGCCAGCAGCATTCCCAGCGGCCAAGGCTGATTTTTCAATAGTAGGTGTAGGATTTCGTTTGCCAAGCATCACAAGCCGTCTACTCTCTTCATGTCGGACTTCAGCAAAGACTTCCCCAATGGATGGGAGTGGTTGTCTCCCAATAATCCTACCGCAAACCTCATCAAACTCAACATTAAGACCAATCAAGAACTTGAAAATTCAGTTATCCTCTACTGTTTTTCGATAATGATTACAGTCATCAGGGGATTTCCATTCATAGTCATTAAATAAATCTAAGTCTTGCCACAAACGTTTCAGAGCATTAAAGCACTTAGTGACATTGCCCTTACCTTGGTGGATCTCGCCTAATTTCAGAGTCAATTCGTACACTTGGGATTGGTTTCCTAAATCAGAATACATCCGATTCACATTATTCCATAGCTCCTTAGCTATGTAGCAACACATGTAGTTGGAGCTGATATCCTCTTCCATAGAATTCACCAGCCATGTCATAACCATAGAGTTTTCAGCATCCCATATCCCGTGTTTAGGATCATCAGCTGCTGGTTCCTTCTTCTCACCAGTCGGATATCCAATCTTGCTTCTACTATGGATGTACATTCTAACTAATTGGGACCAGCTAAGAAAATTCTCTCCATTCAGTCGTATAGTAGTGATCTGAATGGAATGAGAATCTGAGGTAGGATTATGAGGTGGAGGTGTTTGAATAGATGGGTTGGAGGATTCAAAGATGTCAACATGGTTGACATAGATGGGTAGGATTAGAGAAAGTAGGTGGCGGCTAGGGTTTAGATTTGTTCAGGTATGCTCTGATACCATGCAGAAATAGAAGTTGAATAGATTTATATTATTATTCCCTTAACAGTTAATACACAGGTACAATACATATAGGAATACAAGGATCTATTCTAGGAAACTAATTGCTGTACATAATATTCTAATTGATCTAATTTGGCTAAATTTTAGGAGTCATAACACCTAGGAAAGATCTATCTGGATATTTCCCAACACTTATTATTTCCCAATCATTTGAAATTCTACATTTGTTTCTTCCATAGTGCAGTTGTTACTGGTTGACTGAGTTTGTTGATCTATAAGTATGACAGCATCGTTTATATCATGTGAATTTCTTTTTTTAGGCCTCATGGTTTTAATCTTATTTTTCATGACTTTGCTACTTGACTTTGTAGGCTTACCTTTTTTGTTTAATGTTGATTATTTTCCTTGGATATTATGCAGAGGACTTGTGTCACTTAGGTCCTATGCTTTCAGCCAGAGGAGAGGCCATTGTCTCGTTGACTAGTGATGATAATTTCATGTTGGAGGATGAAAGAACTGCTGTTAACGAGGTAGTGATTACCTTTTTAGTTTTAGTTCTATTTAAGCAAAATGAAGTTGGCTGGAGTTAATGATTAGAAAGAATTTACACTTTAGTATGAGACTAAGTTCTCTGGCTATCTAACAACTTCAGAACACAAAAGTTCCTACCTTTTTTTTGAGAATTGTGAACATAGGTCTTGCCTGTTCATCGTTCCATTTATTCTGCCACTAGTGATACATGTTAGTAGCTGATGGTTTTACATAGAACAACTAAGCGCAGATTTTTGGTTTAATAGTTTTAGTTTTTACCTATGGGCTGGGTGGTGCTTTTATTATATGACAGGGATGTCTATGGTGCCAGAAACTTGACTTGGTTGCATTAGTTCCTGTTCTCCTATTGAATGGCCCTCATGAGGTTACTGTATTGACCTTTTGTTGATGTAAGCATAAAGGACTTTTGGTAGTCTTGTCATGACAATTAAGTCTCATTTCAAAATTGGAACTTCAGCCTTTAAGTAGAACTTATTCTTCCAGGTTTATATGTGCTCATTTATGGACAAATTGTAGCATTTTGTTCTGAATATCTTATTATTGCTAACTAAAGTATGGGGAGCTGTACTGAGATGTAAAGCACTATCACATGAAATGCATGTTTAGTTCGCCTAATCTCCATAATGCAATTTCAAATGACAACCTGATGTAATATAGTAGAAGAAATAGAGACAAACATAGACAAAAGAAGAATAAAAAAGGAGAAAGAATGCGGAGGTGCTTTGGATAGGGGAAGAAATAAGAACTTAAAGAGGGGGACAACGAACCTGAAATCTGCACGTGTTATGCTAAAAACTGTGACTCACATCAACTATCCCAATATCTGTGGAATGGAAAAGTAAGCCTAACAGTACTGGCCATAAATTGAGAATGAAAATTAAAATTAGGAAAAAACAAACTCTCAGTTTCCATGCTTGGTTCCAATTCCCCACTTCAATCCTGCTAAATCTGTTGCTATTCAGGTCCTCCTAAGTCCCTAACTAAACTGACTTTCTAATCTATGATGCTCTGTTGAAATATTATGATTGACATCTAGTGTGAGATTGATAATAACACAATTACCGTTGAAAGTTTAGTTAAACTAATGAGATAGGTGCTGAATGAAACTATCACCTGAAGTTCAGGTTACTTGAATTAGTAAAGATTGAATTAAATCAAAATTAAAGGAAAGAGGCATTGGAAACAGAGGGACATCAATGAAAGAAAGAGAATGCTGCCTGAGGAAGAGGAGAAAAGTGGATGCTGTCAATGTAGAACTAGGTAGCAAGGACAACATTGGGTTTCACCAGAAGAGAAAGGAATAAACAGGACAAAGGTAGGCTGCTTGGAAAGAAAGGATAGTTCTGCTGGGGGAGACAGAGACATGCAGCATAATAGGTGTTTGCAGGAGAAGTAAGAGATGTTTGGTGGTAGGGTGGGTAGAAGAAAACACTGTAGAACTATGATGGGCTAGAGAAGGACTAATGCTTGACAGACGAAAAGAGTGTAGAGAGAAGATTAAGGAGAGTTACGATGGAAATCTGGATTTGATACATGGAAATCTGGATTTGTAGACTTTTCTTCTCATATATACTACAGTATCTTCCTATATATATGGAGATTGTATCTCATAATAATTATATTCCTGAATAGTTGGATACACATAATATTAAGATATTCTAACAGTAAACTATTTGTAATTTATCTCTGGGATGGAGGATTTTGCAAGAAATTATTATTCAATCTTGTAACTTACGAAGTGACAGAAGGTGCAAGAGAAATGTGAAAACCATTCTACAGTCAAGGTAAATGTAACTACGCATTCATCTTTCATCTGTGCTATTACAAGGTCACCTTGCCTGTTCTGGAGATCTACTTTAATATTCCTGCTGATTGGTTGTGTCAGCCATCTTATTTTCCATTTTTCTTGTTTCTTTCTTTCTGTTCTTTTTTGGGTATGTCGATTTCTTCAATCAGACATCATTCCTTTCCCTCAATCTACATGCTCTGGCGGAACAACTGGACAAAGTAGATGTATCTGAGAGGCTCTTCATTGAAGCAGATCTGTTGTTAGAGCTGGTAAGCATTGTATTATATTTCATTTATGTGCATTGTGCTATAGTGCAAAACCAGTACTTATAAATTGTTCAGATTCTACAGTAGCTTGTACGATTCTGGATGAAACTTGAATTTTTATAGAGGCTTAATATATCAAATTTTTAAAACTTATATGCATAGCATACAGGAATTTATTAGATTATCTTCCGGAAAAGGTGCATGGTATTGCTGTCAATTACAGCTCTAGATTTTTTTTCCTTTCTTTAAAGATATGATAATTATACAGAACACTGATGCTGGAGAATTTAGCAACATTTTCCTCTTTTCGTAAATGTGGTCTTCATTGTCATACTTAGAATTTCTGCTTCAGCTCCTCCCCAACATTTTACATGGGATTTTCGGCAATTGGTTAGCTTGATCTTTATAATCTGCAATTTATTAATAGAATTAGGAGGCCCTTGTCACTACATCTGAACACCTGATGCATTTGTATGGTGTCTCTGGCAGAATAGTAACGGATCTAGGGCCACCAGTAGTTTGGAGACTGACCAATTCAAGACAAATGAAATCAAAAGAAGCACAATGCTTTCCGAGGAATTGACTTTTTATAATGTGCCTGAGAATAAAAACCATGCAAAGGTGAAGCCCTCGGTACCTGCTGTTGCTGAATGCTATGGAGTTTCAACTTCACATGATCAAGAATCGCCTGTACAAAATCATGTCAAAAATGGTACCAATTCACACCAAGACCATAGATCTATTCATGATACAGAACATTCAGTCCGTTTAGACACAAGTTCTAAAGCTGAATCTAAGAAGCTGTTCTCATGTGAGGCAGCGGCTGCGGAGGCAGAATTAGATATGCTTCTTGACTCATTTACCGAAACTAGGTCGCCAGATTCTCCAGGTATAATACCTGCTAGTTCAACATTTTCGAAAGAAGAATCTCCCAGTGTCCTGCCACATTTTACTAGAAATGTCCTTAAGTCATCCACTCGTGCATCCATTCCTACCAATCTGGATGATGAACTCGATGAGTTACTGGAAGAAACATCAAGGACATCAGACCAATATGTTATGCATCAACCCTCCAAAGGGAAGGCTGACCCTCACGAAGTACAGTTTTCCTCCGAGTCTGTTCATGAATCTAGAGCAGCACATGATTTTGAGTCATGGTTGGACACCATTTAGTCCAATACTTCTTTGTGCGTAATTTTATGCAAGAATAACATGTAACCTTTTTTTTAATGCCTAATGGCATGGATTTGGAAGATGAAGCATCTGCTTTGCCTGAGGATAGCAATCCTTCGCAGAGTTCGTTCTTGTACGATTTGCCCTTCTTCAGAGAATATTGGAAAAACTCGAAAGGTTAACAAAATTTAATCTCCAAAGACAGAGAGGATTATAGAGGCAGGTTATCTCATTTCTTTATTTTTTTTAATTTTTGAGAAAAAGAGAAAAATAAAAGAGATGAAGTCAATCTATAACAGACCGTATCATATTAGGATTCAAATCTATATTCTATTAAATTCAGTCATTTTTAATTTTTAATAAAAGTAAAAATAAAAATTAAACCTACAGCAAGAAATAGAAATAAAGCAGAATTTGTCCTAAAATGGATAATCTCTTTGTTCACAACACGTGTAAATCAGTTACCAAACGAATATTTTATTAGGCGCTAGTGATCTCAGAGCTTCTGTTCCTTCTCTTTTTCCGTCTCCGCTGGGTAAGTCATCACTTATTTTCTTCGAAACTAAGCAAACGAGAATACTGTTGCGTATTGAGTTATCAGATCTGATTTCTTTTTCTCTCTGGCCCTCTTTTTCCCTGTGTCTGGAAGAATTTCGTCGCTATGGCTAAAAGCTCATTCAAGGTGGAGCACCCACTCGGTGAGCTTTATTGATTTTCTTTCGTTTTTTTATTGATCGATCTCGAAGAACTATAGCTATCGAGTGTCGTTTAGGGTTTTGGGTTTGCAACCGCTTTTTATTTTAATATTTTTGGGGTTATCCGTGAATTTAGGTCATATGGATTTCTATCTTTCTACTTAATATTGTCTTCGAAACAATTGATTTTCATTGGAAATTACTATATTTGTTAATCTGGGGTGTGATTAATTAGTTTCGTTTCATTTACTTGTGTGTGGACTAAGCATTTCTTCAATTTGACAGAAAGGAGGCAGGCGGAATCGTCCCGCATCAGGGAAAAATATCCAGATAGAATTCCGGTATGATTTGTTTGTTTATTTTTGTTACATGATGATAGTCAACGTATTCATGTATTGTTTTATAGTAATTTGAGTGTCCTTTGTTATCCCCAGGTGATCGTCGAAAGGGCTGAAAAGACTGATGTCCCTGATATTGATAAGAAAAAGTTGGTCATTCTTCACATTAAAATTTAACTTTTACTGCTGATATTTTCATTTTGAGACCAAAAAAAGTGTTAATTTTGTATTTTCTAATGGAATCTACGGTCACTGGCATTTCTTTTCTGTTCGCCAAGTATGTGATTGTTCTAACCTCGTTCGTAAAACACAAATTCCTTTACGTTATTTGTTTTCCTCTGAGTGGATTCTCAAGCATGTATAAGAGGTACAAGCTTTATATTAGAAAGAGATCAGTAAATTAATCTCATCTATCAAAGTGACTACTAGGAGCTCTATCCATTAACTTCTATTTATTGTATTGCATATTTAAATTAGGAAGAGAGAAAATAAAATAGGTTCCTTTAATTTGCTTTTGTCCCCCTACTTTTCTTTGAGAACTGGTATTTACAGGAGGTTTGGTAGGGTGGTGGGGATTGATGAGAAAAAAAATAAGAACTTTGGGTGGATCTGCTTTAAAATTTTAGATTCTGCTTTCAGCGGAACTGCTGTGCTTCACCTAAAAAGCCTTTTTGGAGAGATCTTGGAGTGATTTGAGCATTGTCGTTTTAAACCATGAGAATTATAAGAGCAAGCTTCCTGCAAAATGCATTGATTATTTAAACAGAAACTCTTATCAATTTAGGATACTGCTCATTTGTTGGAGTGTGTTGAGTGCATTTGCTGTGGTAATTCAAAGCAGTTTAATTCAGCCACAATTTCATTTCATATTTTCCATTTTATGTAAAATAATTATTTGATCTGGGATGGATGTAGATATCTGGTGCCTGCTGATCTCACTGTTGGGCAATTTGTATATGTGGTTCGAAAGAGGATCAAACTGAGTCCTGAAAAGGCCATTTTCATCTTTGTGAAGAATATTCTTCCACCAACTGGTGAGATAAAGTTATAATATTTCAACTAATTCGCTGCCCATAGTTGAAGAAGTTTTTCAGATGGTAATTTTATTTTCGTAACTACAGCGGCCATGATGTCTGCAATTTATGAGGAAAACAAGGATGAGGATGGATTCCTGTACATGACCTACAGTGGTGAGAACACCTTTGGGGTCTTCTGAAATTCAATGGTGCTAAGTATATGTGCTACGCAAAAGTCTGCTACGCAAAAGTCTAAGGAAAGATGGACTGGAATTATAATCAATGGAAGAACTAGATTAGCTGTAAATTCTTCAGTGTCTCATTCTGTTTTCTTCTGGGAAATCTCCATGTCTGAATTTCTTTATTTTGGATCGTTTAACCTGAACTTTTCTGCGGTAGGGTGTTGAATGATCATTACAAGATTGTGTTGTCAATTTGTTGATGGTTTTTAATTGTGCCAAAATGGCAGACACGTGTTTGGTTTGTCTGTGCCTGAACTTCAGCTTGGAAATTCTCAGCTTCACGTTCGGGATATCCGTATCCATCAATGCATTTCTTTGTCATAGTGGAATCCGCTAGTCAACTCAAAAAGAGGATTTATGCATTGCCTAACAATTACAGTGATGATATCAGAAAACCTGATGCTCCAGCCGTTAACAACGTGGAACAGAGAGCCCCAGAAGTAAGACAGTCCGAATCATTAAAACCAAATACGCTTAATGTGCCAGCGGAGGGGAGGAATAGGCCTGGATTGCCTTAGGTGGCGCAGAACTTGAATGAATAATTTATGGATCTCTTAAGGAACGCAGGTGATAGATTTTTTTTGTAAAATAAAAGATGGATTAAATTGCCAGGGAGCTCTCGCCAACGAGCAGAAGTTAGAGATCTTCTAAACAAGTAATCACAATGAAAATTACAATTGTTAGGTATCTAAACAAAAGGAGACAGCTTGCATCCTGGCTCCTGCAGAGGGTGAGCTAATTATATGAATCTCCCAATCAGTTGTCGAGACATGAAAGGGTCATTGAGTGTTGTGTCATCGGATTTGTGCTTAGGACATTCTCAGAGTTATAGAAGAGTTTATTGGTTTAGCAGTCTAGAAATCCAGTATCAGACAACTCCAATGCACAATTTCGTTGACACCCTTTGATGGAACAATTGAGTGGACCAAGATCCTTGACTTTCTACTTTGCCTGCAAGTGCGAACAACAGTCTTTAAGACTTGTCTTCTTTGTGAATGCTGAAATTTTTTTTCCTGGAAAATAGTTTTTGACTGACAAATGTGACATTCACGTTTACTTTAGCAAGTGCCGAAAGTTTTGAGGTAGTTTAGGTAAAAATTAGATCAAATTTAAGTGAGCTCGTATATCCTTGTAAAATTGCATTGTCATCCCTCAACTCATAACTAATGTGAAGTTATTTGAGTCACACTATAAATTACTAATTATCTATCCCAAATTGGTAAATCTTTATTCATCAGGTTTCATAAATTTGACTTTGATACTAATGAAGAGTTCTAAGTGGGCTTAAGGAGAAACTGGATGAAGTTTAAGAGAATCTATATACAATTAGGATATCATATATCATATCTCAAGTTAAAACTTGAATGCATGGAGTTATGAGTCATATATTTGTATATAACTCACTTTATTTTTATATCTATTTTTGATGTGGAGTAACTCCACTAATGAATTTTCGAATGGATTCATCTATATCGGACTAGCTTCCTCCTAATACAAAGCTAATGTGGAGTCAAATGAGTTATTATATGAATCATTATTAATCTTA
>JANQBM010000009.1:4219576-4250197 GCA_025594535.1 Erythroxylum domingense
TGCTAATTAGTAATTGATTTATAATTGAAATTTGAAAACATCTTTTTCAAATGTCAATTCACTCTGGCCAGAGAATTTCATAAATCATTATTAATCAAGAACAATAGAATATTCTCTCTATTTTCTTTAGAGTAACAAATTCTATATTAACTTACTCAACTATCTACTTATGGTTCATACTGTATCTAATTACTACCGATTGAATTATCCTAGGACGATTCATAAGTAGTATCAAAACACAATAATTCCCACACTAGATACCTTGGTAATTTCAAATCTGAGGAGCAATTATACAACCATCATTATGAGATAATTCATAGACACACAAGTAATGTTCCATTTGGGATTCTTATAATCAGGCCAGTTTAGTGAACTTATTCTCTAATAAGCACCTACATGTTTATTTAAGTGTCTCCACACTTTAATTTATGAGATCAATTACTTTCTTCATAAGAAAGAAACACACATGTGCTAGTCTATCCATTTCATCAATACTCCGTCTTGATGAAACTACGACTAGGAACATTTTAAGAATAATATAAAAAATGCAATTTGAATCTTATTATTATAATCGCATTATAATTTTTAATTGCATAATAATTATTTCATGAATTTTATCTTTATTATTAATAATTAAATAATTAAAAAATACACAAAGATAAAGAATGTCTTTTATTGAATAATAATAATGTCATACAAATAAATTTACATTCAAAATAAATTGGCTGTAAGGGCATAAACCATCAATCTCTCACTTGCACTAAGGTCAATCACCAATGTATTGAATACCATAGCCATCCATATGTCTATCATGTCTCTTTTGAGACAATGACTTAGTAAGAGGATCTGCTAAATTATCTTCAGTAGGAACTCACTCCAACGCTATGTCTTTCGGCTCCACTATCTCCCTGATCAAGTGAAACTTCTTGAGTACATGCTTGGACTGTTGATGAGACCTGGGTTCCTTTGCTTATGCAATAGCATCGTTGTTGTCACAGTACAATACTGTGGGCTCAACCATGCTAGGAACCACTCCAAGTTCAGTGATGAACTTCTTGATCCAAACTGCTTCCTTTGTCGCTTTTGACACTGAAATGTACCATGCTTCGGCCGTTGACTCTGCAATGGTTGGTTGTTTGGAACTCTACCAACTTACTGCACCATCATTTAGAATGAAGATGTACCCTGACTGTGATCTACTATCATCGTGATATGACTGGAAACTAGCATTTGAATATCCTTGAACTCTTAGTTCATCTCCTCCATAGACCAAGAAAACATCTTTAGCTCTTCTCAAGTACTTTAAGATGTTTTTCGCAGTCGTCCAGTAACCCTCACCAAGATTAGACTGAAACCTGCTCATTATGCTCAAAGCATAAGAAACATCTGGTCTAGTACATACATCGCATACATGATTGATCCAATTGCCGAAGCATATGGAATACAATCCATTTTATCTCTCTCCTCTTATGTCTTTGGACACATACTCTGTGGGAGAGAAATCTTATGCGATATGGGTAAGAATCTCCTCTTGAAATTCTCCATGCTAAACCTCTTTAGCACTTTATCTACATACGTGGATTGGGATAATCCAAGCAACCTTTTTGATCTATCTCTATAGATCTTTATTCCCAAAACATAGGCTGCCTCTCCCATATCCTTCATAGAGAAGTTCTTGGACAACCAGATCTTTACATACTGTAGCATAGGTATATCATTTCTTATTAGCAATATGTCATCTACATATAATACCAAGAAAACAACTGCATTCCCATTAAACTTCTTATAAACACATGGTTCATCCACATTTTTGATAAAATCAAACTCTTTGATTATCTCATCAAAACGAATGTTCCAACTCCGTGACGCTTGCTTAAGTCCATAAATGGAACTTTGTGACTTGCATACTTGATTAGGAAATCTCTTGGATTCAAAACCTTCAGGTTGTATCATATATACATCCTCCTATAAATTTCCATTGAGAAATGCAGTTTTCACATCCATTTGCCAAATTTCATAATCATGATATGCTGTTATGGCTAATAAGATCCTCATGGATTTTAGTATAGCTAATGGAAAAAAAGTTTCATCAAAATTAACTCCTTGTTTTTGTTTGTAACCTTTAGCCACTAAACTTGCTTTGTACGTATATACATTATCATCCATGTCAGTTTTTCTCTTAAAAACCCACTTGCATCTAATAGGTACAATATCAGTAGTTGCATTAACCAAAGTCCATACTTGGTTAGTGTACATGGATTCCATTTTAGATCTTATAGCTGCTTGCCATTTTAAAGAATCAATATCAGACATTGCTTCTTTAAAAGTAGTTGGCTCATTATGTATGAGTGATACGTTATCCTTTCCTTGCTCAATATGTAGATCTAATCTGGTGGTAGGATGACATATCCTACTAGTTTGTCGCAGACTATGTGTCTCTTGAACTCTCGGTTGTACATCATATGTATCAACTTGAAGTTCTTGTTCCATTTTTGTGGCTCTTAAACTTCTCTCAGTTCAACCTCACTCCCACTACTTTCTTTAAGAATAAATTATCTTTCTAAAAATGTAGCATGTCTTGAGACAAATACCTTTTACAATAAGATGATAAAATTGATAACTGAAACTCTCTTTCAGATACCCCACAAATTTGCATTTATTTGATTTAGCTTGAAGCTTATCAGATATAGCACGCTTCACATAAGCTTCATATCCCCAAATCTTTAAGTTTGATAATCCAAGTCTTCTACTAGTCTATATCTCATATGGTGTCTTATCAACCGATTTAGATGGAGCTCTATTTAGAAGATATATTGCAGTTTCAATTGCGTATCCCCAAAAAGATATAGGAAGGATTGCATGACTCTTCATGGAACGTACCATATCTAATAGTGTACGATTTCTACTTTCAGAAACTCCATTACGTTGTGGAGTTGCAGGAAGAGACCATTATGAGAGAATCCCATTCTCTTTTAAATAACCAAGAAACTCGTGGTCTAAGTATTCACCATCTCGATCTGATCTAAGCGTCTTAATACTTTTTCTAGTTTGTTTCTCTACCTCTAGTCTAAATTCTTTGAACTTTTCAAATGATTAAGACTTTTGTTTCATCAAGTACACATAACCATAGTTAGAATGGTCATATGTGAATGTAATGAAATACGAGAATCCACCTCTAGCATTTGTAGACATAGGCCCACATACATCTGAATGTATTAATTCTAGTAACATACTAGAACGTTGTCCCTTTCCTTTAAAGGGTAGTTTCGTCATATTTCCCAATAAACAAGACTCACAAGTTTCATATGATTCAAAATCAAAAGGATCCAAATATCCTTCTTTATGTAATTTTATGATTCTAGTTTCATTGATATGACCTAACTTACAATGCCATAAATAAGATGGAGTTTGGTTATTTAATTTTCTTTTCTTACTATTTATGTTGAGAATTGGCCTTTCAAAATCTAACTCGTACAAACTATTTGTAAGCAATCCAGATCCAAAATAAACATCATCTTTATAAAAAGAATAAATGTTATCCTTAATTATAAAGGCAAATCCAAATAAGAAATAGAAATGATGTTTCTTATGACAACAAGAACATAATAACAATTATCAAGTTCTAAAACAAGGCCAGGTGGCAAAGTTAAACTACAAGTTCCTACAGCTAATGTAGCAACTCTTGCTCTACTGCCAACTTGCATGGTTTACTTCACCTTTCCTCAATGATCTACTCCTTGTTAACATCTGCATGTTATTACATATATGAGAACCACAACTAATATCAAATACCCGATAATGTGGAACAGAAGTAAAAAGATTGATCTCAATCATAAACATACCTGAAAAGACAGCTTCTTTAAGTTTCTTATCTTCAGGCTAGCAAGATAAGATGGACAGTTCCTCTTTCAATATCCATTGACTCCGCAATGAAAACATGCGCCCTTGTCATTTCCCTTCTTCTTGATACCTCCTTTGGCTTTTACTACATTAGTAGAAGCCTTCTGTTTCTTGTTATTATTCTTCTTAAAGCCCTTTTTCTTGCTTTTAGAAGAACCGACAACAAATACAGAACTGGGTTCCTTCTTAAGGCACCCTTCTGTAATCTTGAGCATGTTCAACAGTTCAGGCAATGTCATGTCCTTCTGATTCATGTTGAAGTTCATGATGAACTGTGAAAAACTTGAACTCAAAGACTACAGCACCAGATCAACACTTAATTCATGATCTATGACAAAATCTAATCGGGCCAATTTTTCAATTTACCCAATCATCTTTAACACATGAACGTTGACTGAAGATCCTTATGTCTTCTTACATTGAAACAGTGCCTTGGAGATTTGATATCTCTCTACCCTACTTTGTGCACCAAATAACTCCTTAAGATGCCATATCATAGTAGTTGCACCCATGTTCTCATGCTGCCTCTAGAGTTCAGGAGACATGCAAGCTAACATCATACATGTAGCTTGATCAACGTCATCAACATAATGCTGATATTTTTCCTAATCTTCATCAACCACATCTGAACAAGGTTCTGATGGAGCAGGAGTATCAAGAACATACAACTTCTTGTCTTGCCTAAGAACTATTTTTAGGTTTCGTAGCTAGTCCGAAAAGTTTAGTCCAACTAGCTTGTTGGCATCCATGATGCTCCTCAATGTCAGGTTGGTAGTCATCTTCAAATCAACAACCGAAAAACATAAAAGGAGCATATATTAGTTTATATCCAAAAATCAAATAAAATAAGGACTTTAAAATTATTTGATTACTCCCACTATTTTATTCAAAATAATAGCCCTTACTATTATATCAAAAAATTATCAGATAATTTCCTATTGGGCTAGGATCCTATTTAAAATTAATTGATCTTGAGTTCGCTCAATAAACCAATTAAAATAAATTAGGTAGAAACAACTTTTCAATCATATCTCATGTGACTCCTAGAGCTGTTAGGTGACAACTTTTGCCAAAATATATCACATATGTTATTCCTATCCTTACCTCTAAATCTATATGATCATGAGTTTACTCATCCAAATTATACAATTTTAGTTAAGTAGGACCCATTAATTTAATATAAAACATATCCGAGTTATAGTGACCTTGAGTTTACTCAACAAGCCGATCTATAAATAGAATCATGGTTTTATTCTTAAATAATGGAAGGCAATTGTCATGTTCCTAACGTGTACTTAATATTTTATTGAGGGATTTAAAATTTCAAAAATTTATGGTCTCATAAAAAACAATATAATCTCATTATATTTATAATTTCAAACATAATCTAATCATGAAAGAAATTATTTTAAACTTTTGCTTGATTCAAATTGTTGATTTGATAACAAATTTAATTTAGTAATTTAACTCTTAAAAATTAAATTAAATTCCAAAAACCTTTCCTAGTAAAAAATCTTTTGAAAACAATTTTCAAAATTTTCTAAAACAATTTTCAATTTTATTAGGAATAGAAAACTTTAGTTTTGTAAAATTATAGGAAGAAAGAAAGCATTCAGTTATGGAGTCAACAAGGGTGTTGACTGTCGACATTTCATGCGCCAGTCAAGCCCTCAATTGATGTTGGTTGGAGAACGGTGGGTGTGTGTCTCACACGCGCCCATCGTTCTCCCACCCATTTTCCAGAAACTTCTAGTTTCTGGAAAGTCAACTTCTCTTTCTCCCATTTCTTTAGTTTCTCTGTAAGCTTTGGCCATGCTTCCACAATTTCTCAATCCTACACCCACGTTTCTTCTCGTCAACCTACATCTTTGCGAAACTGCAACCCACCATAGTGTTGCTTGGGCTGGGGAATGCCAGCGTTGCTTGAACAGAGGGGTTGCGATCGATGGGAGTTGATGGCGTTGCCATTTGATGGGTTCTCCATGGTGTCGCCTTCAATGGGTGTTGGCGACGCCACCAGTCGATGGGTGATTAACGCCCATCGACTTCTCTAGTGACGACGCCATCCACGGTGTCGCCTGTGGAGTCAAATTTGATAGGTGATTAACGCCCATCGACTTCTCCACACCACAGATTCATAATCCAGAAAACATAGGCATATAGGCATAAACAAATCACAAACAATAAAACACAAGTTTCAGAAAACCCAATAGAAGAAGATGCAAATACATAAGCAATCGCAAATTAATCTAGGCAAAAATATGCAAAACATAATTTAGGGTTTCAAAAATCACATAGAAGGCAAAACCAATTATCCATAAGCAAAACATTTTTGTTTAATCGTCTTGTTCGATAATCACAAATCGCATAACTATAGGGATTCAGAAAACAATTTTTTAGAAATCAACATAATGACCAGTCGGGAAACAATTTCCAGAACTTAAAAGAGATGAGAGAGTGGAAACAATTCCAGATAAATGTATTCTTAAAAATAGAATAAACATAAGCAATTTTCAAACCAATAAAAAACAAGAACAGTCTTCGGATAAAGATAAACACTGAAGCAAAACATATCAATTTTTATCAAAATCAGCAACAATCAAGCAACGAATTCAAGTAAAACAATTAAAGGAGGCTCTGATACCACTATTAGAATCCAACCGTGATTGAATCACGGGCGCAGCGGAAAATTTTTTTTTACGGATTCCAAGCAGATTCCGATAATTGAATAAACTTAAATAAATCATAAAACGATTTAGAAATCGTAGCTTGTTCGCTTTCCAGTTGAAAAATCTTTAGAACTTTTGCTAATCAATCAATCACAAGTTGTTCAAGCGTCCAGTTTCTGATGATATCCACAGAGTAATTCTCAACTACTTTGAGAGGAAAAAATCAAAAAAGTGCTAGCTTCTAAAAGTTTTTCCCGTTTAAATAAAAAAAAATGATAAGTTTTTTATTAAAATTAAACCTCTTTAATTATAATTAAAAACAATTTTAATTATAATTAATTTAATTTTAATAAAATCAAATATCTCATATTTGATCCCTAAAGTTTCTTAAATTTTATAATTAAGTCCAACTTAATTAAATTGATTTTTCTTTCACAAATTGCTCTTTGATATATGCGTTAGGTTCCTAATAAATTGACAATGATTATAAATTATAATTCTAATTCATAATTAGAATTTAATAAATTAAAACTTCTTTTAATTTAACTTTAATTCACCAATTAAACAATTCATAATCATAAATTATGATTGACGTCTAACAACATGTCATTATTACCTAAATATCAAGAATGTCATAGTGATTAACTTAACCTGTCCATACATGACTATAATGTATAATTTAATCCTTTCGTCATTCAATATTCTAATTGGACAGAGTATGGATACAGTGTCTACTCTTATTATCCAATCATATTCGTTCTTGTTAATTAGTAATTGATTTATAATTGAAATTTGAAATATCTTTTTCGAATGTCAATTCACTCTTGCTAGAGAATTCTATAAATCATTACTGATCAAAAACATTAGAATATTCTCTCTAATTACTTTAGAGTGACGAATCCTATATTGACTTACTTAACTATCTACATATGGTTCATACTGTATCTAATTACTACCGACTGAATTATCCTAGTACGATTCATAAATAGCATCGAAACACAGTAATTCCAACACTAGATACCTTGGTAATCTCAAGTCTAAGGATCAATTATACAACTATCATTATGAGATAATCCACAGACACACAAGTAATGTTCCATTTGGGATTCTCATAATTAGGTCAGTTCAGTGAACTTATTCTCTAATAAGCACCCACATGTTTGTTTAAGTGTCTTCACACTTTAATTTATGAGATCAATTACTTTCTTCATAAGAAAGAAACAAATATGTGCTAGTCTAACCATTTCATCAATACGCCGTCTTGATAAAACTATGAATAGGAACATTTTAGGAATAATATAAAAATGCAATTCGAATCTCATAATTATAATCGCATTATAATTTCTAATTGCATAATAATTATTCCATAGATTTTATCTTTATGATTAATAATTAAATAATTAACACATACATAAAGATAAAGAATGCTTTTTATTGAATAATAATAATGTCATACAAATAAATTTACAACCAAAATAAATTGGCTACAAGGGCATAAACCAACAGATATCATATCTCAAGTTAAAACTTTAACGCATGGAGTTATGAGTCATATATTTGTATATAACTCACTTTATTTTTATATCTATTTTTTAGCTGGAGTAATTCCATTAATGAATTTTTGAATGGATCCATCCATATCGGACTAGCTTCCTCCTAATACAAAGCTAATGTGGAGTCAAATGAGTTATTATATGAATCATTATTAATCTTACCCAAATTCATAAATCTTTATTTATTAAACTTCACCAAGTTGGCTTTGATACCAATGAAGGATTTTGAGGGAGCATGAGAAGAAATTAGACTAGGTCTAAGTGAGCTCATATATAACTAAGATATCATATTTTACCTTAAAACCTTAAGATAATAGGTTATAAGCATCATCCTTATATATAACTCACTTTACCTTTATTTGTCTTTTTGATACAGGATAACTTCATTTATGAATCTCCAACAAATGCACCTATAAGTTATAGTAATATCATATAGAGTAGAGTCTCATTATCACAATAATCTATTAAGTACTATGTCTAACTTTTCTATTATCATCTAATTAATAATAAATTTTGACAAAGTCATTTCCCCTTGAACAAGATTAAGCATATATGAATAAGGAAATATCCATAAATTGTAACTACTAAATTAGTTCCTTGAATTATCCTACTAGAATCACTCCTATAGACTTAGTCGCTAGGTGAACGTTGTTTACACATTGCAGGGCTTTGGTTAGTTCTTTTTGAATATAATGCATTTAATTTTTTTTAAATAACTCAATATTTATATACAAACTTCTCTTATTGTCATTTTTATATTTATGATTTAGTTATTTGTGAAAATTTATATTCTGGATAGTCAAAATTTCATAATTTGATGAATTAGACTCTTCTGAGCTATAAACACTCATTTTTAAGTTAATTAATCAATGTCTCTATTTGATGAAAACCTTCGAAAACATTTTAAGTTACTTTGAATTAATAAAAGATTTGACTTTAATATTAAAATATTTATGCAAGCTTTTTTCTAGGATCCCATACAACTTCTAATATTAATCTTTAATCAATTTACAAACATGTTTTCTCAAAATGATGCATGTAAATTTAAATTTGATATAATTGTTATCTATTATTAAATCAATTTTTAGTTCTTAATTGCATTCCATAAGGGGAGGTGACTTAGGTTTTGATAAAATTTAATAAAATATTACTTAGTGTGTTAACAAATATAATTTATAAAAAGATGAAAATATGTTATAAAATAATAAATTTTAATAACACACCTAATCAATAATGTAAAAAGGGTAAGAGAAAAGAAATGCAAACTGATTTATAGTAGTGTGGGGAATGATCTTACCTATGTTTACTCTCAAAAATCTTTTTGGATTTCTATTATGATTCTTCTTTGAAGATGAAAAATAACCTTTGTACAATCTTTTTTAGGAAAGAGGAACCCTTTACAATCTTCTTTCACAACAAATAGGAACATTTGTCACTTAAAATACCTTTAAGTACAACATATAAAAACCTATAAAGGCTACAATTAAAGAATATCTCCCTTTATCATTTTGACAATTTTAAAGAGTCTCACTCACAAAAATATGAGATGATGATGAAATACATGTATATGATATCTAAATGCTTTCTCATTCAAGAACCAATGAAAAGATGTGTATTTATATTTGGGACCTTTATCAACCTTTGAAGTCAAAAATTAGTCGTTACAATGGTTAGTTCCATCATACCAATCAACCATTAAGTTATACTAGTCAACTAATACATATTAGTTGACCAATATGTAATCGATGTTACTACAAACTCGTAGTATATCAAATTTGAAAATTTTAAGCTATATTGTCAATCTTTAACCTATATAGGATGACCAATCCTCCGAAATCATGATTTTAACAACTTTAAATATTCAATATTAAATTATTTAATGCAATTATGACGTAAGCAATTTTCAAAATGTTCCCTAAAGAGTGTTTAAAAGATCAAGAGGCTTTTCTCTTAAGAAAAGTTTTAACACCTCTTGATGATGAAGACTCATAAAATGAAGTAAGATTAAATGTTTACTAAAGTGACTAGATGAGATTATAATTAACATTGCAAACTGTAAATTGAACTTGATGTGCATTGATCTTCTATTGTTCTTGATGTGTTCTTCACTTAGATAGTTGAAGTCTTCAACTTTTATTCATCACCTTTATAAGCTATCTTCTTAATTATAGCTACATCTTGATTTAAATAGCATCTCATCAAAATAATAAAACCATTAGTAGTACTTATGTTATTTTTATCATCGAAATAATGATTGGAACCTCCTTTGGTTCACCATCAATATTAAGCACAATAAAGCTATTTTTCAAGTATAAAAACACTTCCTTAATGAAATAAAATCAATACATAACAAATAAATTCTGGGATTCATGTTCTAGATATTAAAAAATGGCCACTATCTTCATTGAATTGATAAACAAAAATTGAAAAATCATAAAATAATTTTTATGATAGAATTCTTAATCATTTATTCGTACTCTATGTTCAATTAGAATTATCCTAGTTCTCTTTTCTTTCGAAAAATGGATTAGAAGTCTTGCTTAGATTTTCTCTCTTTAAAAAACTTCTTAAAACTTATGGTTTAACATGCCCTTAAATAAGGAATTATTGCAATGAATATAGGTTTTAATATGTCTTTGTTCAAGATCGTGTTCAACACAAGAATTTAATTTCTTTCATCTAAAAAGCAAGACGGACTTTGAAAATTATATGTTCAAATTTCTCATCAATTTCTTACGTCTAAATAGGAATATGATGTGCAATATACCTATTTCTAAGGCCATGCTCAACCGAATATACTTTTTTCCTTTTATTTTAGTGATTAAGACTTTTTAATCATTGGTTAAAATCACTTCCTGAAGCAACATTTCTATAAAATTACCTAATGCATCAAATAAAAATTATTTATGCATAAGCAATCTAAGTGAAGATATGGCATAAAAATGGAATGTATATATCACCATTTATCTACCCTTCCTTAAATGGAAATCTTGAGAAGAAGCTTATGTGAACCCTCACTACCTTAGATGGTTCAAACTTTCATAAACAATGAACATTAGTGGAACAACTCTACAATTCCTCATTCATTTAGAAACTTGGTTCCTAAGCTACTTTTATAAAAGTAACATTACTTACAGTAGCTTCACAACTATTCCATACTATGAAATGAATTATGTAATCTAGTGCATAGTTCTCTCATAAGGGTTACTTTGCTAACACCAGTTGATTGGTTGTAATATGAGTAATGCCTATTAGCTTAGATCATTTTAAGGTAAAATAAATTTATATCTCTTTTTGTAGCATTATTCATTAATATATTTTCATTTCTCAAAAATATTATTTATATAAGAATCATTTACAGTAACAAATAAATATGGGATTTATAGTATCCTTCAAAAACATATATACATTACACACGCATCGAATTCTACCAAACTTAATCATTTTTTTATCGTCAAGAAAATCATACACGTGCTATTAATATGAATATTTTACAATTATGGGAATATTTAACAATCCAATTGAAATAATCATGGACGATTATTATTTGCTTAATTTTAATGTTCATTAACTACCTAAACTCCTAGATATTTATGGTAACTTATCATATAGGCTCAAACTAACATAATAATATTCAAATTTCTAAATACAGTTAAACAATTGTATCTTATATTTAAAGTGAAGATAATATGAGTGAACAATATAAACCATATATAATTGTGAAACTATGTTTATATAAATAAAGAGCACAAAAAGCTTGTTTGAAATGTCATCTAAACCGTTTAATGCAATGGTAGACTAGTGAGTATGTAATTGATATAAACTTTTAATGTTACCAAAGTTTTCCTTATTACGATATCATTCACTAACTTGGAAAACATACTTATTATTAGTAAGCAACATAATGATATGTAAGGTATCAATCCCATGAAGAAGTTGTGTGGACAAAAAAAGCCTAAAATAGCTAGTCTAAATTTAATTAATAAAAAGGTGATTTTATGGATATTTTAATAAAGAATGATAAAATAAAACTATACCTAATGTGTATAATAGCCAATGAAATAGACGATAAGATAATTGACCACAAGAAAATGCAATTAAATAACTATGCTTAACTGAGTAGTTTTCCTAATAGTATTTTTAACTTCATGATTTAAATAACCTATATCACATTTATTCTTTAGACTAGTTGGACTTCCTAGACACTGAAACTACACTCTCTCAAGCTATAACCACTTACTCTCTAGTTGGTTAACCCAAATCTTTACTAATTCTAAAACCCTTTGAATGCATTAAGCTTTGTGAAATCTTATAAAAGGTTTTACCCTATTATCAAAAAGATCATATAGGTTGCCCTTGAGCTTCCCCTCTTCCTAAGTTACATTACGATCATAAATTAACTCTCTCGAGTCATTTATATGTCAATCAAGATCAAACTTAGATGATAACATGAATAAATCAACATTATCACTAATAAAGATATATTGTAAAAACATATCTTATATAATAAATTAAATCAAACCTATCCATACAAAAATAACCATTATATTTTTTCCTTTAGAAAGTAAATAAATAATGTCACTAAAGTGGTCTCCATAGGAGATGTAAAAGTAGTACAAGGAGTATTATAACACTTACAATAAGTGCATATTGGTCAAAATCAACTAAAGCAACTTGATGCAATCAACCATAATTGAGTGCCTAAAAGATGATTTTAAAGAACATAAATGGTTAAGATTGGTTGTATTTAAGAGTTCTACTAGTTTCTATTGCAACATCTATTGGTCACTTATATGAATAACTTGGAATTCAATTGTTCTAGGTAGGAATTCTACCAAATTTGTGCTTGAATTCTTGTTGATAGTATATATGGACTTTGGAGAACTTAGAGAATAAGATTCTAAGCTACCAAAAGTGTTAAAGAGTGTTGAAATAAGATTTGAACTAAAGTGATAATTTAATTTAAAAAGAAAAGTACAAATATGAAGATAATTAAAAATAATGATAGGTCTGGTTATTTTTGCTGTTTTTATTATGCGATTATTTATTTATGTGTGCATGTTTTTATGTTATGATGCTAGTGAATTTATATAATCCTTCCAATTTCAACTGTTTTAAGCAATTTTGTTCATCTTTCAACCCATTTCCCCTTATGACCATGTTCTAGCTAACTGCCTATTACACGTTATTCTCCTACTTTTTTGCCTTAAGCAGTTTCTTTTGAACCTCTCAACTTCAAAATTTTCTTTATTATGTCTATTTATTGCCCATCTTATGTTTATTGTGTATTTACCATCCTACCTCCCACGTTCTAGACTTCTTTACCAATTCATGTGTATAAGAACTCTGTCCAAATGACTTCTAGGACTTCTAGGATTTGGGCCTTTTCATTTTTTAGTTAAATGTTGAATTCTTCTTGGGCTATCAATAATTGCACCTTGCATAGATTTGGTTGAACAGACAAACTATATGGTATTAAAGATGATCGCTACGTTTTATGTATGCTAAGTTTTAATATTTATAACCTCGATATTTTTGCAAGTGCACAGGTCTTTCGCGTAGTACCTAAGGTATCGATCCCACGAGGAGGGTTAATCTAGTCCTAAAATCTAAGGTCGAAGACTATTAAATAAATATTAACAGACAATGAATTTTAACACGAGGACTAACTAAATTAAATAACCAGATCAACTAACAAAATAATAATTGACAATTAACACTTATAGAAACAATCACGATGACGATTAACAATTTTAAATAACAATTAATGGAAATTGATCAATTTGTTGAACAATGATCACACACCCTTAAATTCAACCTAATGAGTTTACTGAAAGAGAGAAAAGGAAAATTATCTATCCTTAATGTCAACCTAACCGATTATGATTTATCGAACTAACGGTTCTAGATGATCTTAGGATTAATTACTCTCTCTCAAGTTATAATTGAACCCTAAAGCATAAACCCTAATCATATTATGGGAAGTTGTAATCTCTCAATTAACAATCTATCCAAAGCCTAATCAGTTCTTAAGTTCTCTCATAAATAATTGGAAACCTAAATGTGATCTCTATACATAAGATTTACCCACTTGATTTAATTTTGAATCTATTAATTTGCCTAACTCTCATTAGCCCAAATTATTCATTTTTTCTCGATTCACCCTCTCAGTTTATTATCAAGATATAAAGAGCATAATCAAATCACAATTAATTTAATAAACACATAAAACAATCAGATTTTATTAACTAAAAAATAATAATCCAAAGGTGAGTATAGAACATCAATCATAATGCAATTCTATCATAAAACTATATATCTCAATTCTATAATCAAATAAAACTGAAATATATAAGGAACAGAACTCGACTGAATGATGAGAGGCCACGATTACTGAAAGATTCTTATTTTGTAAAGCACGTCATGTCTTTGTCGTCTTCCTCTTCTCTCTTCCTTCGCCTTTTTCTCGATCTCTCTAGGTTCTCTCTTTTAGGGGTTTGTTTTTGGTGGCTAATCAAATCTCTTCAAATGATGATTTTTCTATTCTTTAATGTTCTATTTATATCTTGAAAGCCCTAAGGTTGATTCGGGGTTGAAATAGTTCAAAAAGTCTCACGAAAATTAATGTTTTCAAATATTTTTGTGTCTGCCCAACACCTGTCACGATCGTGGCCTGGGTTTTGTTGACTCGCCTCTTGCTGTCACGATCGTGGCCTATTGTGCCATGATCTTGGGCTATGTTTTTGGCCCAAAACACTTCGAAACTTCTTTGTTCTTCACCGTTTACCCTAAAACACTAATAAACACATCAAGGTACCTCAAAAATATAACATTTAAGCTCAAAGACTTATATTAACTCATAAAAACACTTAAACTCATAAAGTAACACAATTAAAACCTAAACACACACTAAACACTCAAATTAACACTTAATAAATAAAAAATTAAACCCTAAAATATAATGTAAATCACTACTATCAAAAGACTCTTTAACCTTTTCATAAAATAAGTGTAAGCCTATTAATCAAATTCTTAGATATGGACTTGTGGTTTTGGGAAGTTTAGGGGCCAAAGAGAATCTAGCTAGAAGAAGAAGCCTGAAAAAATCATCAGGATGATCTTTATATAGATGTTAACTATGAAGAATCCTTAATTCCATGTTAGGCAAAAAGATTATATCAGGAATCTTCTATGTTTAAAACTCATAACTCCCTTCGATTATAGAAGTTAAATATTTTCTCCATTTAAATTTAAAATTTTTACCACTACCTTAAGATTTCCTGATTTTGTTACAAATTGCTCTCACTATAGACCATTTTCTATCTTAAAATCCAAGGAGTCTCCATCTTTTCTATTAACTCTAATGTTCATTCCTTCTACTTCTCACGAATTCCCCCAAAACTTACTGAACTTTCCTTAGACTATGGCTTCCGCACAATATGTATCTTCCTCCTCCTCTACATACGTACATCTTAGGCTTCTTTTTACACTTTGTTTATAAATTTTATCAATTTTCCTAACTTTATTCTATTTTTAGGATATAAAACTTAAGGTAGTCTATATTCAAATTGAAACTCTACCATCCTCGATTAGAATAATGTAAGGAAACTTCTTAAACCTTAAATCCCTTTTTCAAAATTTTCTTCTAATTCTATCATAAAAATTCCTTATTTTAGTAAGGAAGGATGAATTCCATGTTTTTACTATGAGAAAATATTACCTATGGCTATTGGAATCCCTTCACCCGTTGAATCTCCTCAATCGTCCCTCCCCTATATAAGAGAGGTGAGTCAAAAAAACTATCATTTGGAATTTCTCTATTTAAGCCCTAGAATCTCTGAAGACATGGCTAAAAATTATAGACCAGTGGGTTAAATAGATAGACAGTTGTACCCTTCTTACCATTATAATTATAAAAGGAAAGGAATTATTGAATTAATAGTTTTTCATAGGAACTTGCCAAAATATCAACCTACTTTCCTATATGTTGTCTTGAAATTATAGAGTTCCTCCTATAATTCCTTTATCATTCCTTTTGGGCATGCATTTATTTCACTCAAAGATATTTTCTTTCTTAATAATTACCTATTATTAATGAAGATATTGTGTGTTTAATTAAGGAAACTTCTTTTTTGGACCTCAACACCTTTAAATGCTCTTCTTACTTTAGATTGATTAATGATTATGCTTCTTTAGGAATCCTATTTCTAAATAGGAACATATTAAGTTTATTTAGGTTCAATTAATATGGTTTTTTTGTTTCTTGTAAATGACAAACCAAGCCTAGAATTCTTACCCTTCTAGCTACTGGTAAAATTTTGGTAAAATTTTAAGCTTAGGTTTTATTTTCTAAAGATTCCTTTACATAAATCTGGGGGGTGTTTGTCCAATCTGCCTCTTTAGAGGCTTAATTAGTGCATATGGTTTGTTCAAACCTAGATCCTTATCTATTTTCCAATGCTCAAGGATAAAGAAGGCCTTCTTTTTAGATCCTAGATTCCTAAACTTTCTTGGCCTTTCTCTTTCTACAAGTGTGTGTAGAAAATCTATTAATGATGTATTTAGTTTTCAAAGTCAATAGACCAACTTAAACCTTTTAGGACTTCTCTAAAAGGTCTTATAGTTTGAAAATTCTCAAGACTTTTAAATCTTCTTATTTGACAGTTTACTAAAAGATATTCTTTTCTTACACTAACACGAGGGATTTGGTAGTGAATGGTGACAAGGCTCTAAAACTTGTTCCTTCTATTACAACCCTAGGCTTTAAGGTATAATTACCTTATCTCTAAAGCCAACAACTCTTAATTTCTTTAAGAATTCACCTTATCATGCATCATAATCCCGTTTTAGATTCTCCCATCCTCAAAGATACTCCTTCTAGCTAAAGATTATTTAATTTGCCGAATTTTACCATTAATTTTAGCCACCACAGATTTCAAAATTCTAAATGCCTAAGTTGGAGAAGAAGGAAAAGCTACTACTCAAAGAGCAATAGCAATAGCTGCAAACCCTGTCATTAAGAGGAAATTCAAAAAGAAGTCTCTATTTACTTCAAGATCTAATAAACCAGACACCAGTTCCTAAAAGATCTACTAGAAAGTCAACATGTTCAACCATCAAGTTACTTGAAGAAACTGAAATTATGGAACCTGTTAGTGAAAGAAATTGCCCTCATATAAGAGAATTTTTTAACTCCTAAGAATGTTGTGGAGGGTTATTAATGACTGTATCTCACTTTTCTTAATTTTTTTAAATTTTATTCTAACCATCGATTCGTACTTTTGATTTTTTTCACAAATGATCTATATCAGACCTACCATCTCCTACCTTTTCCCACGAATGGGAATCTGAAAAGGCTAGAAATTATGTTGACCCAAAGACTATTAAAGTCACTTTGCTATAAGTAGAGAAGGAATTCCTTTCATTCTTTACAAAAATCATTCAAACTCTTAACAGAATCTTCCACATCTTATAAATAGGAGATGTTTGGACAGCAATAACATCTTTGTAAGAAGTTTTTAATCTACGCTTCTTAGATGTTTCTCTTATCACTCCTTCTAGTGATGTGCCAATAGTTAGTTCCGAGGAGCTAACAAGAGTTAAATAGTCTTTAAGGCTCACAATATAGTAGGAGCTCATATTTTGGACTAGAATTTAGTAAACTCCTTCCTAAGCATGTTGTCCTATATTAGTTTTATAACCTATTCATCTACCGTTGGAGGACTTTTAAGAAAAAATAAAAATTTTCTATTCCTCAAGCAACCCTATCATGACCAAGTTGTTTATTCCAAAAGATTAAGCCTTTAACAAAAGCGTTGAAAGGACTATGAAATAAAAAAGGTTAAAGGTAAAAACCTCACGGTTGAAATTCTTAGGCTGAAGAATGAATTTGACCCTTTAGAGGATCAGACTATTGAGAATGAAAGAACCATTAAATTGGTTAAAGGTAAACAAGACACTATAAAAGAGGATGGTAAGCATATTAACTAGGAGTCTAATGAGGTCAAGTAGATGGCTAAAGAGCTAGGGAATTCACTCATGTTGGCAAAGGAAGAAGTTGGCCTTTATGAACAAAAAGTTCAGTAGGCTAAAGAGGATCAAGTTTTTTATATCAAATAATAGGGTGAGATCTTGTCTTTTGGTTTAAATCAATTAAAAATTCTTTACCTTTTGCAAAAAATTTATTGGCCATTAATTAACCTTCATGGTTTTCAATTTTTATTTCTTAGATGATTATTCTAGTTTTTCCTCATTTGAGTTGGATAATTTTTCTCTTGTTCCTTTATACCTAAACTCTCCCATATACCTAAACTCTCCCATAGGGTAGGTACATAGGGCTTCAAATATTTTCCATTAATAAAAAATCTATAAGGTTTGCATTCTAGGCTAGATAACTAATAATCATTACCTTTCAAAACCATACGAATTCAAAATAACCACTTACAATTAGGGGACCACTTCCCCTACTCTCTGCCTTTCATTCCAAAATGGTATAATTAACTTCCATACCATATCCCCTTTTTGAAATTCCCACCTTTAAATTGTTTTGAAATATGATTTTGCCACTTTTTCTTTTTTCATAATCATATTATTTATAGCTTAAAATTGAACTTCATCTAAGTCTTCTAATTCCATCATCATTGCATCTAAATATTCAAATGTATTCAACGTATTCTACTTAGAAACTCTCAAAGATAGGATTATTAATTTCATAGGGAAAACACCATTATGACCATAACTTTGAGTTAACAGGATGAATCTTATAGTAATGCATTTGGAAGTTCAATGTAACACCCATAAATCCCCTAGAAGGATATATACATCCCATATAAAACATACCTAAAATATACTAAAATATTCTAACATTTGAAAGAAAATAAGACAACATACTTCATCTTACATAACTTGTGTTATGTATAGAACATAATATACACATTATCCTTATCATATACATGCCATAAATTCAAAAGCCAACCTACATTATAGTTATTATAAACCATTTACACAAAATACAAAATGTCTCATAATATAAGATACAACTGAAAAACAACTCAAATAAAGCATCTTCTAAGCATATCAAGTCCCTCATTGGCCACTGCGGTTGTCCCAGTCTTAAGTCTTCTTATCATAACCTACACGAAGGCAAATCCACCGTGCTAAGCATATTGCTTAGCGGGAAATAACTAAACAAGATATAAATGGTGACTGTTTCTAACATTCGTCTAACATTCTTATGCTCATAATCAAATCATATCATAAGCAGTCTTTAATTATTCATATTCAAGAGAAACCCAAACATTACATGTCTCATAACAGTTTATGATTCATCAATACAGAAAAAAAAACATATAAATATCATAATAGAATGTCATTGCTTTAGAACAGAATAAACAAGTCTCAAAATAGAACATAATTATGCCAGAACAGATCAAAACTTGTATCAAATCAAAATTCATCTTGTATCATATTAGAATTTATTTTATTTCGGATCAAAAATTGTTTATAACATAATCAGACATGTATCAGAATACAAATCATGTTAACCTATTAATCTTTTTACATAAGTGGGTAACGGGAGCAGATCGGGAGATACCTATTGATTGGTATCAAAGAACAAGAGAGACTTATGTCTCAGACACTAAAGTGTCTATATTAGGAGACACAGAAGTGTCAATATCAGGAGAGACTGAAGTGTCACAGGAGCAGTTGCAAACCCTTCTAGGAATGCTTATTTACCCACGACTAAGACTTGGCAGTTTGAACATAAACCATTTCAGATTTCAGAATGACAAGCAACGAATGTAGTTTATAACATATATCTTTATTACATTTTTCTCAAATTGAATAAATTCACTCCCCTTCGATCAAACTCTATATGTCTTATAAACATAAGCATTTGTATCAATAGATCAATGAAACATTAAGTCATTACATATTACATAACATCATAGAAATTACCAATTCATAAACATCCATATCCAATTCACATCACATCAAACCCTTATAATACATTTGTATTCTTAAGAACACATTCATCTTGAACATACCATACATGTTAACATTAGACACATTATTAAATAATCACACATTCTTTAAGTTATTACCTCAATTAATAGTCCATAACTAGATTAACTTCTACTCAATTAATCCAACATCATCTAAGTTCATTGTCAATCTTAATTAAGTTCAATTAAATCATTATTAAGTACCTTAACCATATATAGTATGACAATTGCCTAAAACCAACATTTCTCCTTCCTAAGTATTGCTTACGATCGTGACAGAAGCTACTGCATCTATCTATGATTGTGGGATAGGTGCCACGAACGTGGCCTAGCCCATTAACCTGCAAATTTCCAGATTCAACACCTTTATTCCAAATTCCAAACACCTTCATTTAAATGCATATATCATATCTCAATTACACCTTATCCATGCTTCAATCCCTTATCAAATTCATGTCTAATTCTAACTCAAAACCATTCACTTAACAACTCATAACCATAGTCCTTTATGCATCAAAACCAAAACAGAAATTATCATACAAACATCATTTCTTTCCAGCACTCAATTACCAACATATTAACACATATTTCATGCCAATTCAACTATCATACCACTTGTATGGATACATGATATTAAGTTTAGAATTCCCTTACCTATTTAACTTTAAATTTAACTCCAAAGAATTAGCTAATCAACACCACCTCAAGGTGATTTTTGGATAGCAATATGGAGACTAGTTTGAATTGGTTTCTTGGCTATTTTGTATAGGGTTAAAGTATAATTTTCGTGCAAAAAGTTGGCTAGGATTAGGACTACAATGCAGACAGAAGAGAAGAGCAAATTTGGTTGAGAAGCAAAAGGAAAGACAGTAGAAATTTGTTACTAGAATTTGCCTCTTCAACATGCTAGGTGTCACCTTTTAATCTAGCCATATGTCTTAAGGCATGTAATGCCATTTGCCTACTTTATAAGCTACCAAAAATCCACTTAAAATGCTACCATTTGTCACCAATTGATTAATCCATATGTCTCCAAGTAATTAGTCCATATGTCACTCCATGGTTGGTTCAATTGTCACATAATAATTAGTCTATTTAGCATTTATTTAACTATGTCAAATGTCACTCAATTATATGCTTAGTAACCCTTTTTTATGTATAAATTTATTCTACCACTTGACATTTTCCTATTCCAAATGTCCATTTAATACCTCAATTCTCTAATGGTATTAATTAATTACAACTTACTGAGTATGATCTATTAAACCAAAATTCAAAACATATGCAATTTACAATCATATCACAACTTTAGCACCTATCACATATACTTTCATGAATATGTAACATTTCAACTGGGATATAATTTGGGTCCTTAAATTCAGTGTACCCATAAGGTTTTAGATAGAATCCTGTGCCAATCTTTATGATTATCCTCTAGTAAAATTTTCAGGATTTCAAACCTTATTTGATGTTTCTCTTGACCATTAACCTGAGCATAGTACAAAGTCAAATTCAAGAATTATATGCATAATTTGCAACAAAATCTTTGACTTACTAACTAAAAAAATATTGTTCCCTAATCATTTGTTATTGACTGTGGAATCCTAAATTAATGAATAATCTGTTTCTTAATGAACTTCACTATGTCAACATGTTCAACCTTCTTCACAAGTTGAGCCACCACCCATCTTGTGAAATAATCTATTACTAATAAAATGAAATTATGAATTTTAGAATAGGGTTAGTATATTTTCTTAATAACATCAATGGCCCAACCCCTAAACGCCCATGGCTTAATTATGTAGTGTAACTCAAAAGTAGGAATTCGTTGTACCTTTCTAGAGTTTTTGGATTATTGATAGCCTTTGGCATAATATATACAATATTTCAATATTGAAATCCAGTAGTAACTATGATGTTTTATTAGCTTGTTTCATTATTGTTGACACCTCTAGAATCCCAAGGCACCTTAAAAGAAGTCTACTGGTGCCTTGACAAAAATAAAACTCTTTTGGTTAATACAAAGTTGAGTGCTTATAGCTTAATTCTTAAAGGCACCTTAAGTATTTAGTTTCCTCCCACCAATCCTATGTGACTTCTCTATCAATATTAAAAAATCATAAGTAAGTACCCATTCTATAGATAGATGATTGAGATTCTCATTATATAGTAACACATTTATAAACTAACTCCTTAAACATTTTTTACCTAGATGTAATTTGAGAGATTTACCTCCCAATTTTCTCTTTGAGGACTATGTTAGAATTTTACTTCATCAAAGAATTCTAATAATTGAATAGAAGCGATGTAATAAGGTGACAAAGTCAAAGTTACACACTTATATTCTCCTATCATTGTTCATTTGATTTTTTAAATATATCTATACTGCAAAGATATAGGGCATATCTTTGTAGTATAAACAATATCACTCTCATAAGGTTTGTTATTAGACACCTAACAATTTTTTTAACACTTTGTTTAAGGTAAAAAATATATAATAATTGTAGTTAGAAAAAAAACTAAACTGGAGAAAATTGATAATTAAACAATTAACAAAGCATCAGTGAACTTATGATTAACCAATGAAAACAACTTAAGAATTATTTCTATCCTTATTTTGTTTTCACTTTGCCTTCTTGATTTAATAATACTTTACCCTAGATATCCAATAGTTATCATTTTCCTCTCTTAACCAAGTAATACTAATTAAAATAAATAAGAATTGAATTATGACCTCTCGAGCTCTCAGAACTCTTACTAACCATGTAATTGAATTTTAAGTAATCCAATTGGTAACAAACAATTAAAATCTCGCTTTAGTTGATCTTTATAGGTCTATTATAGTACTAGCTTTTGATTTTTCAGCCTAGCCTTTTGATTCAAATTAAATATTAAAATCAATGAACACCACAATGCATATCTATATTATATTATGAACATAAAAGTTTAACAAAACAATTCAATAGTGATTCCTATAATAAATTTATCAATTCATAGCCAAAATATATCCCAATTTGTTCATCATCAACATTCAATAAAAAGGAAAGAAAAGGAAAGTATAGAAGTTTGAATTCTGGATATGTTCTTCTTTTTATCCTTGAGCTAGAAAATTTTGCAGCTTTGCCCTTTTGGAATTTTTCCTACTTGATCTCTTTATTAGATGTTCCATCCAACTCTTTTTGTGTTTTTGATTTAATTTTATAGTTATCAATCCTTCTAGGGCTCTTTCTAGGGTTTTCTCACTTGTTTATATTCTAAAAATATCCTTAAATCATAAAAAATATAAAAATTTTGTGACCTAGAAAATCTGGCATTTTCACTATTATGACTATGCAGGATCATGTTTATCTGTAGCTCTATCTCAATCTTACACAATATGCATGATCGTGATAGAAGGTCTCCAGCTTCTCTAGCTTCCATCTTGCACTTTTCTTTAAGTTCCCTAATCTCATCTTCCAAACACATTAAACATCCCCTAAACTATGCATTAAGATCAAGTTCTTTCCCTAATCAATATAATCAACAAAACAAACAAAAATACTAACAAAAACATAAATATAATTCTTAAACATAAGATTATCACCTAATAAAACACCTAATAACACATTTTAAAACCTACCTGTTATAGATCACACCTATCAATTTCCCCATAATTCAAACTCTCCTGGTGCCCAAGTAAACTGAAAACTATAAAATAAACAAAATACAAATCACGGCACAATGGCACAGTGGCATAATGATATCAAATCTCATGAAATTAACTTACCCATAAACTTCAGTCTCTCAAAATGATCCAAAATATTAACTTGTTCCATTCATATTCAAGTGTTTTGATTTAAATATAATTATCAAAAAAAATATTAAGCCCTTATTCATACATCTGTGTCATATATAAGCATGAGCTAATGCTTATTTATTAAAAGAAAACTTAGGTCATCACTAAGTACTCACTCATTGAAATTTCTTGGCACTTTATAAGAAGATTTACGAGCTTCACTTTTATTTAAAGCACTATATTTTTATGTTTTTATTTAATGATCATCTAGTGTTTTGACGTGAAGCCAAATGTTTTGTCTTGAATTTCCCCCAATTACCCAAGTAGGTTATGTTATTTCAAGCTTAGTTAAAGTTTCATTCTAGCTTTTTGACACAAAGACAAATATTTTGTCATAAATGTCCCATGTTACTTAGCTATATCAGAACTCACAACTGGCTGCCAATTCTATTATTAACATAATTTTCCAAAAAGGGTCAATGTAATAGGAAATTAATTTTAGCACTTTTATTAAAACAAAATTTAAAAACTCTAATTTACATCATTTCTTCCTAGTTAATCCATTCCAATAAAAAGTTACTAATGATACCTAGCTAATTAGTTTCATTCAATTATAAGTGCATCTAAACAAATGTCATAAAAAGAAAGAATAGGTACAACATTCTAATCAACATGCATATCCACCTCAAAATTACTAATAACGCAAACTTCACAAGCTAATGCTTCTTCATAAATTAAATGATTATGCTTGTAGTTAAGCTAATTCCTTTCAATTCCATACCATTGACATATCCACATAATGCAACATCTTATAGGGAAAAAAAATTTCACAATGAAAACATAATAAAAAATAAACATAATGCATATGCAGTCATATATAAATGATAGTGTAAATACATATATGTCCATGCACTTGAACAACACACTGTCCTTAATGTGAAAAATGATACACAAATAAAAATAAACACAAATAATTAATGTAACGACAAAATAAAAAGAAATAAAAACAATGGAAAAAACACTTTTGGGGATTATGGTAGTGATGGTGTTGGAGAAGGTACTTAGACAACTTACACTAAAAAATACTTCAGTAATTACTTCATTTGGTAGTTGTTATCACATTAACTACTTCAATATGCTTCTATGGTGTCCATTCTTCCCTCTAACATATTGTTATCTAAGATGCATGGTTCCCCTATTAATCTAAATGAAAAAATTGTCTAACTTATTTGGTTCAAAACTTAGAGTAGTATAAAATTCTAGGGTAAGTTATCTTCATAAACAATATAATCACAATGAATGAACTTTTCCCAATTGATTTTTGTACTTAAATATTTCACTTTATCCTTAAGCCCTAATTCTTCCATGTTTTGGAAATCAAATTATCGATGTGCAACAATAATTTTATAACAAAATTTTTGAAATTTCCCACCTTCTTCTTATGAGAAAATTGGGAATGGTGCCCCAAAATTTGTAGGTAAATCACATGCACCAATTCCCAAAACCTTTGCTTTTCCCTTACGGTTGGAGCTTCATGTAAATTGTTTTACTTTATGGGCCATTTTATGTGTGAATACGTACAAAATAACAAACCAGAAACAACAAAAAATGTAGGTAGTTAAAAAACAATTCTCCTAAACTCCCAAGAAAATTGAATTTTAGTGAAACAATCACTAGATCTAGAGGTAAACTATGTTAAAATAGAAGAGAAGTGGAAAGAAGTATGAAACTTGCTTGAAAATCAAGTGAAAATTAAGTGATAAAGGGTTGGAGGTGCTAACTAAATAGACAAGAAGTGAGGAAAAGAAGAAGGGAGAGAGAACAAAATAAAGAGGATAGGTTTTCGGGAGGGGTAGTCTTCATACTTGCATGATCATGCAAGTCTATGATTGTGAAAATGTGTGAATGACTTGTCTATCTTGATAGAGGGGTTACATGTTAGATCTGTGCAATTGCGCAATTGTGATGGCTTGGTAATCCAACTTGCATAATCAACACATTGATATGTGTTTGATTAACTATATATTTACTCTTGAGTGCTTAGTGATTAATGTTATGGTATGCTTAAGATACTTATTTTAGTTCATTTCTTTTAGGTACAAGTTGGAGGAGCAAGAACCAAATTGAGCTAAAAACATATCCTTAGAGTTGTCTTACTAATGTTTATGAAGTAAATCACACGTTAATATAGAAATTACGTACAATATATGATATACACAAGAAGGGGGGTTAAATTATGTATTCTTTTCATGAATACAAAATCTTTAATATTTTTTATAAGAACTTCTCTAACTTGTTAAAAGAATATCACGAAATTGTTATATAGTTAAATCGCAAATAACTTCTATATACTTGTTTAAAAAAAAATAGAATAAGTTGAGAGATAGAAGATAGACATTGCGATTTTATACTGGTTCACCCCAAACCGTGGGCTACGTCCAGTTCTTAGAATTCTTCTGAGTTTTCACTATACTTCAACAAGTTTACAAGTATTCTTTCTTCCTTTCCAGAACCTCTTCAGGTCTCTTACACCAAGTATTCTTTCAATTATCTTAGCCTCTCCAGGCTCTTAGCCTTTTCTTTCTCTCACTAGAAAGATATTGTGAGCTTTTGTTACAGTAGGTTTAGCTCTCCAGTATCGCACTATAGAATTTTTCTTTTCTAAGTATACATTTGAAAGCTCAATAATTGTTCAAAGGTTTTCGGAAAAAATGAAATATTGTTCAATCTTCGACTACGACTAGTATTTATAGTCTAAGTCTCCAACTACTTCTTGATTCTTGATAACTACTTCTTGAATCTTGATAACCGCTTCTTGAATCTTGATAACCACTATTTATTTGAGTTCTGTAACTAACTCCAACTAACTAACTGTTCGATGTACTAGCATATCTTCTGCTTTGTATCGTCTGTGTTTTTCTCTTCTGTGTTTTGCTTCTTCTGTATCTTCTTCTTCTTATGTACTTCTTCTGTATCTTCTGTGTTTTGCTTCATCTATGTTTTGCTTCTTATATATCTTCTGCCTATTTTGTATCTTTACACTTCTTCTGTGTTTTGCTTCTTCTATGTTTTGCTTCTTTTGTGTTTTGCACTTCTTTTGTGTTTTACTTCTTCTATGTTTTGCTTCCTTCTATGTTTTCTACTTCTTCTACATCTTCTGCTTCTTCTGTATCTTTGTGCTTCTTCTGCGTTCTCCGCTTCTTCTGTGTTTTTCTTTTGTGTTTTGCTTTCTTCTGTATTCTCCACTTCTTCTGTGTTTTTCTCTTCTTCTATATTTTTCTTATATGTTTTGCGCTTTTGCACACTTAACATACTCATCAAACTAGTTCATTTATTTCTAAAATTATTATTATTTGATTGTCATCAAAATTAATCATCGTAAAGTCCTCTTGACTTAACAATCTCCCCCTTTTTGATGATAACAAATAATCATAATTTAGAAAGATATAAGTGAATGAACTATTTTTATTCAGATAATGAATAAGAAAATATTAAGCAATATAAACATATGCTATCTTTTTTTCTTGTATCTGTTCTTCTCTTCTTTCTTCTACTTTTCTTTCTTCTACTTCTGCTTCTATTTCTGCTTTTCTCCCCCTATTTTTTTCTTCTTTCTTCTTCCTTCTACTTTTCTCCCTCTTTCTTCTGTTCTTCTCCCCAGATTTGTTATTAATCAAAAAGGTTATCTCAGATGCTTCATGATTTCAGAAAACATATGTTGCATATCAGTTCTGATCAACTTGAGGTCTTCTTTTATTGACACTCGTAGATATGCTACTTCCTTATGTAGATCACCAACTAAGTCACTCAAATCATCAACCTTAGTATGAATTTCTTCAATCTCCTTCATTAAGGCTTCCTGAATCCACTGCTGAGAGTGACTAACTTATTCCATACCAATTTTAAGAACTTGTTTAGGTGCACTTGATGGATAGAAGTTTGTTTCAACATGTGTTTCTGAAGGTAAAACATCTAATTCAATGATTTTCAAAATAGGAGGTTTCAACAATTGTTTTCCTTTAGGGAGATCAAGGTCATCAGGTTTTGGTAGTTTTGGTATTGGTTTGCCAAGAAGGTGAAGGACATCTTTAATTGAAGATATAGAACTCAAAGGTCTAAGGTGCATGATTGGGTGCACAAGAGTTTCTAAGTTGAAATCGATACCTTCAACCATGATAATTCTGAACTGTCCTTTGGTCACTCTTGCAACTACTTGAGAAGTTGCATCTGTGGTGAAGCGTCCACAATGACTTCCTGATGCTTTTGAAATATGATATGAAACATAGATTCGTCTTGGATGCTCCGCATTGCATGCCTCATCTATGTTTCTCACAGCTTCTTATATTTGATCTTCTGTAAGGTCACCTATTTTTCCTTCAAGTACATCTTCTGTTTCTCTTTTTCTACATTGCGTACAATGTTTGAAGCTCTAGGTTATACATCAGGTACAATCTTGATCAGTGTTCTACTTGTAGCTGGGTAGATAGTGTATCGATCCTTTGTCATCTTTAACGGATATGGTTCTGATTTTTCATCTCTTAGAATCCCATATAATCTTCTCTCTTTATGATTCAAAAGATGTATAGACCAATTATTGACCAAGATAGGTTCAACTTATACCTTGACCAACCTTTTCACAGGTTCTCTTATGATGATTGAGCTTCTACTTCTAACAGGTACAATTTCTTCTATCACCTTCATTCTTAAGTCCTCTTTTCTGATAGGACTATGAGATACCACTCTATGTTCAACTGATTTTTCTTTTTGTTAGCTACCAGTTGAAGTAATCTCTTTCTGACTGGTCTTCAACTTCTTATTTTCTTCTACCAATCTAAAAGGTGGTTGGGGTTGGGGTCTCTTCCTTTCAAACTCTAACTCCCTTTTAATTTCTGTCTCTTTGGTTGACTTTGGCTGCTATTGTTGCAAAATTGAAACCAAAGACCTAGTAGCCTGTGGTGTTTTTTCTACCTTCTCAGAATCTTCACCAGAAGTCAATCTTTTCACTCTCTTTTGCTCTTGTTAATGGAGAGTTAATAACCTTGGTGATCTTTTTGATTTTTTGACTTGCTTAGAATCAAGTGTCTCTCCCTTTCTTTTGAACGACACTTGTTTCTCAGATAGATGCACCTGGCTTTCTTCTCTTTGTAAAATCGTCTTATCTTTAGTTGCTACCTCAGACGATTTATTCTTCTTTTCTTCTGTAACCATTCTTCCTAAGGATTGAGGTTTCTTCTTCTCTGTGGGAGTAACATTTCCACTTATGCTGCGTCTAACAGTGAGCTCCCCCTCAGTCCTTGCTTTCGCCATAGAAGTTGTCTCCTCCTTTTCTTGAGTTTTCAATCCCATTCTACATATAGTAGATGCATTAATAACATTTTTAATATTCATCTTCACCCTATTTCCTCTGTCAAGAAGAATTTCAGAATCTCTAAAGATTCTTGTTAACATCATGTCATACAGTAAGGCATTGGAATCCTTTTTTATCTTCATCATATACCTCAAAATTAGGTGTGGAAGATTTATGGCCTGATGGTTGAGTAGATAGAATAGGCATTGTTCATATATTGTTGTCACAACATTCTTCGATCCTGTTCTTGGTATAATATAGTGAGAAAGTATAGAATGTAGAACCCTAGCTTTCGGAACAAGATTTGACGCCTTCTTGTCCTTTGGGTCACTACTTCCATATAGTTGTTGATTTACATGTGCCTTCTCTACAAAGTTGTCAGTCATCCATCTAGTGTTATGAGACACCTCTGCTCCAACACATAGACATCCACTAACCTTCTCGATTAGCTACAATGTCACAATAACCGACAATCTATCCACCATTGATACTACAGTATCGTCTACTACTTTCGCATTCTTCCAAAACTTATAAACTTCATTCAAATAAACTGCTTCACAAACTTGAAAGAAGTTTTTCCATCCCGTTGCATCAACTTCTGATTCAATGTCCATCTGATTCTTCTTCAAGGAGTCAAAATCAACGAGTCTTATATAAATCATAGCTTGCTCCATTATGATCTTTAGACAGTAGGAACTTTCTCAACGTAATGAGATTAGTCTCTAAAGATGAGAATGTAAACTAAAAGGGCTTGATCTCAATAATAGAGTAATGAAACGTTTTTGTTTGAGAGGTTCTGCAAAATTCAATTTTACAGGATTTCAAGAGTATTATAGAGTCGGTGATGTTCTGAACCTTTTGAGAGAATTTCCCTTTATACCACCTTTTCAAAAGTTACCGCCTATAACTTACAGTTACTGTGCTCTTGAAGACTTATGACTTTTTATCTTCCTTCTGTAAAAATCATCTGGGTTATGACGTCTCAGATGATTGATCACTCAACACTACCATATTCAAGTTTTGTCTAATTTCTTTGAATCTTTCTTTATTCAAGGGCTTAGTGAATATATCTTCCCATTGATGATTTGTCTCAACAAACTGTAGACTAAAGATTCCCCTCTGTACATAGTCTCGCAGAAAATGATGCCTAAATTCAATATGCTTTACCCTTGAGTGTTGTATTGGATTATTCGATAGGTTGATAGCACTTGTGTCTTCAAGGGCTTAGTGAATATATCTTCCTATTGATGATTTGTCTCAACAAACTGTAGACTAACGATTCCCCTTTGTACATAGTCTCGCAGAAAATGATGCCTAACTTCAATATGCTTTACCCTTGAGTGTTGTATTGGATTCTTCGATAGGTTGATAG
>JANQBM010000009.1:4250297-4261906 GCA_025594535.1 Erythroxylum domingense
ATTTTACTAAAATAATACACTTATATGAGAGTTTACCTCAAACACGATCGAAAAATTCGATTGAAGGAGTCGGAAAATTCTGAACCTTAAGCAAAGAGGAGAAGTGAGAAGTGAAAGCGCGAGGGAGAGGAGAGGGGGGGTTGGGCGAGTTAAATAGACGCTCGTTTACCGACGGAACGATAAATTCCCTCGGCAATATAGGCTTTAAGAACGCGCAGCCGCCGACTGTTACCGACGGATAACACCATTCCATCGGTAAGAGAGCGGGAATCGCCGATAGTTACCGACGGAACCGACATATCGTCGGTAAAAGAGCGCCATGAATATTCCGGAAGAAACTCAAATAGCGATGGACACCTCATTCCGTCGGCGAAATAGGTTTTGCTGCCGACAATTACCGACAGAGATAGGTTACCGTCGGTATAAGCAGATAAACATTCCGACGGACGAAGCGTATCCGTCGGTAAAAACACGAGACTAATTATAAATATATCTTAACTACCGACGGTTGTAAACTTCCATCGGTCCATTGCAAAAACGTTCCGACGGTACAATATAATTCCATCGGTATATAATTCCATGTACCGACGGTAACTTCTAACCGTCGGCAATATTGTACCGTCAACAATGCCCCGACGGAACATTCATATTCTGTCGGTGTAGGTACCGACCGCACTGATTTTTCGTCGATATATTAATCGATCATGTACCGACGGACGTCATTGTCGTCCGTAAATACAAGATAATTACCAACGAAAGTCTATACCGTCGGTAAATGGCGAAGCAATTAAATTGCGGGAACGATTCCCGCTTTTCTTACCGTCGCCGACACATTTTCCATCGCTATTGTTTGTCGCAGATTTTGAGCTGAATTTTTTCCTACAATATTACCGACGGAGTGTTTATCTGTCGGTAAAATTTTCTGTCCACCGACAGACTATTTAAATGCCGTCGGTAAAAGGCGACGGAAGTTTTGTCGTCGGTAATATTCCGACACTAATTCGCAATTTTCTTGTAGTGTGCATTGTGAATAAAAGATTGGAATATTTATTGAAAAAAATAAAACTTTTAATGGAAAAAAAGGCATGTTTGTTTAAGACATGAAGTGTTAAAGTAGTTGCTTAAAGGTGGAACCATATCTATTGATTATGTAAAGTTAGAAATGAATTTGGATGATCATTTAACTAAAACATTTGAAAAGAAACAAAAATTTGAGACATAGAGGAGAATGGGACTAAATGCAATATAATATATCAACAATGATGATAAGCTAACCTATATGATTGGACATGGCATGAATCAGGTTCCTATGGGTAATACAAAGTTGTTTACCGATTTTGAAAGGGACTATTAAATATTTATGTCCCTCTTATGATGTGTGATTAGTGTTAATCTGCAACTTAAGTGAATATGAGCTAAGCTCTTAATTATTTCTACATCCCTTATAGATAATGTATTTGATTACAGTACACACTTGACGGAGTTACCTATATGAGTGTAGAACGGGGCTATTCATATGAGAATTTGGCTAATCTTTATAGCACTCATGAATAATCAAGCGTATGCATAGCTTATTAGTAGAAACACGTGATGAACAGTAGATATGATTCGAGTGTAATATGAGTAATAAAAACTATAATTAACAATATAAGATATTGGTTCGTAGGAACCTAAAGTTTTACCAATAATTATGTATCTTATGAATTATTAAATCTATTTTCACTAATAATTATAAGTTATGACTTATATCAAGTCTAGCCTCTGGTTTATAATCCATAGGATGCCAAATTTGAATTGTTACACTCTAACTTTTCATCTGGTAGTACTTAAATTATTCTTTTAAATATTCTTTTAAGATAAGTGGGGAATTGTTGTGAAATTTGTTATTTCAAAATTGTATCTTTTTTTAAAATTGAAGAAATTTTCGTTAACAATAGTGAAACTATTTATAATATTACAACGAGTTCCCATTATGGGAATCCCAAATATTTTTCTACCATGGCAAAGCCACACTACTAGTTGCTATGAACCCAAAAAACCTAGATTATAAAAACCATCTTGCTTTCATACCTTTTGAGTGACTTATTTTGCTATCTAAGTAAAATCTATAATATCTATAACCCTCTAGATATTATAGATTTTAAGAGTAGAAGTTGTTTTGAATATCAAGTTGTCCTTCCTCTGAGGGCTAGATGCGTTGATAATCCATTAGAGTGAATTAGTCTAGTTGTTTACGTTGCCATATTGTGCAAGCTTACGAACAAGTTGACTCCAAACAGTTTTGGAATAGATGCAACTGAAGAAAAAGCGATTCCTATCCTCCAGTAGTGTCTTACATAATTCACATACTGGGTTAAAAGTCCCATGTCACCTATCTTTGGTGCTTAATATGTTCTTAATTGATAACTAAGTAAACATGGAAGCTTTGGAGCAGATGCATTGCTACCAGAGAAGAGCGTGTACTAAGGAACAACTAGAGGAACCGTCTGGAATATGTTGTAGCATGATTTGTTGGTAAAAATACCCTTGGAGTGAAGTTTCCACATGATTGTATCTTCATTACTTCTGTTCTGGAGGTTAGGAAAGAGTTGACTAAGTGTGTGAAATCTTCTATATTGTCCATTCCATTGCCCTTCGGATATGAGCGTAGCAACTCCGCCATTAAGAGGAATGTGTCGTCTAAAGAGCTCTAGTTCATTTCTTCGTATTAATGGGCTATAGTTAGTGCAAATTATCATACCAAACTCATATGGAATTATCATTGCCCGGTTGATAATAAATATATGAACAGATGATATCTCTCATTTTCAGCATATGTTGAAGGATCATGACAATTTTCAATGGCTTTGCCAACTTGTAAGTCCGCGTATGGTGCAATTTGGCGATGTTAGGAGCATGACAATGACTTTGTTAGTTGAGTTCTAGAAAGATGGGAAGGCTACGCTTGTGAAGTTGGTAATCGTTTGAAAAATTTTGGAGGAGAAAGACACGAATTCTTCTATATAACCTTATTTTACCTAACTGTCCATTTGAAAAAGCGTGGTCATTTTTGTTTAAATTTTACAGACTTTGATAATTTTTTAAATTTTAAATTTTCATAATTTATAAGCCAAGCCGACTCACTTACATGATGACCGTGATGTGTGGGCGTGACAGGTAGCATGACTTAAATGCACGGCCGTAAGTCATAGCAATAGAACGTCTAAATTGCACCTTTGCCTTTTGCTATTTATAAAATCAACATAGTCCATGGCATAGCAATGGAACGTAGGATGACAATTATGACTTAGATCCGTCCGGTTTGATCCTATCCGGCCTCTTTTTAACTCGGATTGAAGGTTGCTTCTTTCACACGATAGTCACAGCTTGGATTGAAGCTTGGCTTAAGCATACAGTAAACACGCAACAGCCTAAAAACGTAAGCTGAAAATTTGTAAACGGCGACGTTTACGAGGTTGGGCAGAGTTAGTCATGACAGAATTCTATAAATGTGTAAATTAAAATTAATAAAATATTCTTAAAGAGCATGCAATGACGTTTCCCAGTGGTTGAAAGTTGAATGCACCCACGGCGACGAGTGTGAATTTAGCTATTAACCTAGCAATCGTAAAAGCTAAAATCATTTAGGTTACATATTTTTGACAGTTTTTATAAATATGGTTTCTGTACATACTTAGGGTATGGGGTCACTGGTCAGTGGTTAACAGAGAGCGACAGCGAACCATCTTGTTCAATTAAAGGAAAATCGTACACCAACGAGAGAAGTCAAGCTGTAGATACTTAGGGTGTGGGGTCACCGGTTAGTGGTTAACAGAGAGCGACAGCGGACATGGAATATCGTATACCAGATAAATCTTCTGTACCTTTTACCCTAGACCAACCCTCCGCCATCATGCATAGCCAGAAATTTTACAGAAATTTATGGCTATGCATTTATGGTACAGAATTGGTCTCGGATAAAAGTAAGAGAAGAATTGTTCCCTCGTATACCAACGACAGAAAGTCAAGGCTTGGTGACATTTTGCAGGCAAAAGTCCAGAAATCATTATGGTGTGATATGTGATATGTCACTTGATTTGGCAATCTTACTTGGGAGGGATTGACCCAAAAACAAATGATATACAGTAATTTGCTTAATAATGAATCCATCGTCATTTAGTTTCCTTTTAATTGCTTAATTATGAGCAGTCTCCTTCACGTGAAACACTGACATTTAGCATATGTGGTCACGATTATTCGGTCCAGCAAAAGTTGAGTATTACAGAGACTCATTTGCAATTTGTTACGATTTTTATTTTTTACTTAGTTCTTATTCCACCTCACATCACATTGCTCATTATAAAAGCACTACTTGCTGTAGACCTCTAAAACTGTAGAACATTAATCTAGAGAATGGCTGGAGGAAACAAGAAAGAGAGTACGGTTACTGTAGTAGAGAGCAAAGAGTGGTACCTTTCAGCCTATGCACCACAGGGTGTTCCCAACACAGATCATCTAAAACTCCGAACTGTATCACTGACCTTGGATGCTATCGCCGATGAACATGTCGCCGTTCAGATCCTCTTGCTCTCTGTTGACCCTTTTCTGCGATCTCGAATGACTGGCCGCGAAGACGGTCTATACACATCGCAGTTCAAGCTCAATGAGGTAACTAAAACTAATTAAACATCTACCATGTAGCATGAGATTTTCCGTCATATCCACGCTTTCTGCTATATGTTTCGGGTATTATAGTCTTTGCGAGTTTGTTTCGAAAGAGTTATACTAACTTTCTACGTATATGCGTAAAGGGGCTTAAGGTGTTAAGCTTTCTACAAATGCTTACTCGAGTTTATCAATTAACTTTTAATATAGGAAAGAAAGATATATATATATTTTCTGGGGTTAAAAACAATTATTTAAAAAAAAAATTTAGTAAAATTCAAAAGGTGTTTTTATTTTTGAAAATTCCGAAGGACGTAGATTTGCAAAAGCTTTGGTTTGCATGTAATTATTTCTGTTGGTTATTAAATGTAAAATAAATGTTAAATTTTTAACACAAACAAAACTAAAAAAGTACAAAATTAAACAAATCAATACTTAAAATTTAGTAACGCAGTTTGACACACTTTTTCTATGTCTGTGAGGTCTCACTCAGCTTAATACTTTCATTAACAGCAACAGTTTTATACAAATCTTACAGAGCTGACACTACTCAACTGTTGACACTATTCTTCGCCTTCACAACTCGTAAAAGTAATTCATACTTAATAATACTCATAAAAGTAATTCATACTCAATAATACGATCGTCTTGTACTAAAACTCAACAGAAAATTTTCTCAATAATTTTTACCAAAAGACAATAAACGAACAATTCAAATGACTGAACTAAATTAGAACAAGAACAAAAAATTTTGAGATATAAAGATACAACTTCTTTATAATTTAACTCCTTCCAAGATAGATATGAAAATTGTTTACTAATTGAATAGCTGTAATCTGTTGTCCAGATTGCATGAAACTCTAATTGAAATCAGATACACTCAATTTACCAATCAATGACAAGAAGACCAAAAAGAGAAATACTACACTCTCTCAAAATCAACTTCGTCTCTTATCACTACTTATCACTACTTATCATAACCAACATAAGACGATATCATCAAAAAACAAAGACGTGGGTTGCATGACCAATTCAATTGGGATTGAGCCACATCCCAACCTTTTTGGCAATAATATCTTTATAGAATAATATGTTTACGACAATAAACAAAAGAGAACAATGATGGGAGACAGTCATAGACACATTCTTAAGCTAGGTTACCTCTTCATAAAGGAGTCTTTACTAGATAGAATACTTCATTAAGCACTTCCCCTATTCACGTGATGCACACTCACTTTTTTACAAAATTTGAGTCCTTATCTAAGTTAGAACAAGAATTGTTATTTAATCACACTAAAACAACAATTCTTAATTCAGCTAGCATTAACTAATTAAATTTAATTTATATTCTACCCCATCTTGATTTAGGTTTGAAGCTATATTATCTTAGAGATTCAATTATTAAAAATGCTAATACTAAATAATAAGATATATAACATATATCTTGACAATTTTCCTTTATAAAGTACTTTCTGTGTACGCAAGTGACTGCAGGCGATAAGAACATTTGGAATAGGAAGGGTAATCAAGTCCAGTGACAGTAAACATACAAAAGGTGATGTCATTGTCAGTCCATACTTCCCAGTTGCAGAGTACTGTGTTATACCATCAGATCCTACTTTAAGGAAGATCAATCCAGCAGCAGGCATTGAATTGCAAGATTACCTCAGCTGTCTTGGTAATCTCATTAACTTGGCAAGTTGGTAATGAAGTTAGTATCTGACTAGTCAAGGCTAAATTAAACAAGCAATATTATATACATACTTCAATATTTATATTGTAGGGGTACCTGGGTTTGCTGCATGGGTGGGGATAAAAATGATAGGAGAACCCAAAGAGGGGTCAAACGTCTTCATCTCAGCGGCAGCAGGAGGTGTTGGCATGTTTGCTGGGCAACTTGCAAAACTAAAAGGTTGTAGGGTTGTTGGAAGCACAGGTTCTGACGAAAAGGTATGATTATGATGACTTGTGAGTTCAAAACTAACAAATTTGACGCCCTACTTTTGCAATCTGGGATTTCAACCATTCTTTCCTTTACTTCTAATTAAGGATTGTGATTGTTTAAGTCCATACAAACTTTTCTAAACAAATTTTAAAATTTAAATTTATATATTTCTTTTATTAAAAACAAGATGACAGTAAATAAACAGAACTTCATTCCTGCTTTTGTTATAGTAATAAGTTATATATTAAAAAAATTTGGAAGTTAACTGGAAAAATTGAAAGGTATTAGTTATACCTTGACAATTTATGCTTTTGACACAGAGCACTAGTGTTGGCTATATGTAATTTTCTTTTTTGTTTTGATTGAACATAACGTGTAGTTCTAATAGGGTCTTTGATTGATAAGAAGAGAGTTTTGATTTGGAACCCTACGATTTGTTGCCAGAAGAATGTCTAATTGCCGTTTTAAATGAGATGTGTGTCTTTGTGAAGGTAAAGCTATTGAAAGATGAATTCGGATACGATGAAGCATTCAACTACAGAAGAGAAACAGATTTCGACTCTGCTATAAGCAAGTAATCCCTTCACACTCTTTCTTTTCTCCACATCTCTGTTGTATTCCTTTTCTAACTTGTTTGTCTCCTCTATGTATAAAATCCCTATAGTACTGCAGAATATTTGCAATTGTCTGACTTGTGTGTGTCCTCTACATAAAATCCCTATAGTACTGCATAATGTTTGCAATTGGGTTAAAATAAATGAATGTGGTTGAAGCTTTCTCTCATTAACATTTTCTTATTGGGGAAATGTAAATTAGATTATACAAAATGAAGTTTGAAGAATGTAGTCAAATCAACCAAAGCAAAATTTGAAGAACGTTCGTAGTTAAATCAAAACTAGAGAAGATAATACATCCAAATATGATATCCCTCGTGATCAGAAAGTTGCTCCGTTTTAGCATCCACTTGTTAACGGGTAGTTGGTTGAGGCGAAGATGAGAACTGGTCATGGGGCAATTATTCGATCATATAAGAGTTCTAAAGCGCTATATTGATGAACCAACTTATAGTACCTATACGTACATACGTATTGTCGAATTTTAAATGCAGACAACGTAATAGGATCAATGAATATTTGTATCATTGATAATGAAATAAAAATATTTACATATTTTTGTTTTCTTATCTACGGATTATACAATCTTTTTATAGAATTTTTAAATTGCCATTTTTCTCTCAGACTTTGTGATACTTAATATTATCTTATCGTATTTTTATTTCTTTGTTTTTTTTATCCTTTCTTATCATCATTGAAAAAAAAGCCCTTTTTATATTAAAAGATTGTTGGAATCGTTTCAATCGTTTAGACTGTTGAAACAATTACTAATATTTAATTCCATCATAAGTGTATTTTTTCTTCTATCTCCTACTCATTCATGATGGGACTCAAGTGAATAGAATTTTCCAGTTATTACATTTATTTAATAATTCGTGCGATCAACATATAAAGAGTGCATATTACCATATATTTGTTTGGAACATATGACTTTTCAAGTGATCAATCAATTCTTAGGTGGATTTAGTATGATAGACCATTTATTACATCAATCTTTCGTCATTCTCAGCATATAAATGCCCTCTTATTCATACAACCTTTTACACATAAGGTGGATCCTTTTGAGTACATCCTAATGCAAACTCAAATTTATAATGTTCTTCCTTATTTTGAATCAAATTAATTTTCTTTTTAGAACGTCTTATTATCTTGAATAATTCATAATTTTCTAGTAATATTTTAAACTAACAACTATTAATTCAATTATCTAGATTTAGAGCTCAAGTAAAAAAGGTTTTTTGGTTTAAGCCTTAAAACATTTTCACACAATTTAAGTTGAGAATTTGACCTATATTACCGTTATTGGTTGACAATGCACATATGGTATGATTCATGTATTACAGTATTGTCTCTCGTTGATTAGAGCATATGTCTTTCTTAAAATAGATTGTCCAGATATACCTAATACTTAAACCAAGATCTCTTGTTTATTCATTCAATCTAAATCCACTTTTCAGAACTCATATTTGGTACGTTAAGACAAATTGGGCCAACATATTGTTTCTTTAAGTTATGTTATTATTAATAACCTCTTATATCTTTTAATATACTTCACATTGATATTAATGCTTTAAGCCTTGAGCTCTTGTTTTTCACCTAAATAAGCTACTTAAAACTTATCTCATCACCATTTCTAAAATGTAATGGAGGTGATTATCTTTTTGGTAAGGTATCTCGTCTCTGTTGGACTTTCTTCTTACAGTTATAACTAAATGTTTAATACTCATTCAGACATTATAAAATTGAAATTTCAATTTGATATCAAGAATTCTTGTACTTGTAGAACTGATTTTTCATTTAAAATTTATTATAGAAATATGCTATTTAATACTTAATTAAGCTTATGTTGCATCATATACTCAATAATAAAAAAATCATCATCATGCATTTCTCTTTGTACTACTATTTTCTTGACATAATTATACTCGATATTTATATGCATGGTTTAGAATTGATATTTGAGCTCCCTAGTAATGCCTTTCAGTATACTTGTTCATACACAGACCAGTGTACATATGACATCTAATTGAAAAAAAAAGGGAACCATCTTTATCTCTTTCCCTTGATGTGGCATCCTTAGACATTACTTATTTATTAGGTACTCACGTTTAGCAATGACCGTAATAAGATGGTTTATAGTCCTACATGCAAAATTGTTCAAATATTTGTTTGATATATACGTAGCTTGTCAAAGTAAGAATGATTTTCTTGAACGATACTTGGCAATCTTAACTCCAAGATGTATACAACCTTATGTATATTCTTCGCCTTAAATATGGTTGAAAGCAAATTTATTTATTTATTTGACAGACTAATTATTGTTAGCAGCTATTAAAATATCATCCACATATAAAAATAAAATTACCTATTTATAGTAGAATCTTTTAATATACATTTATTGGTCTTAGTCAATCATATACTAAAATTATGTGATATTATTAAAGTACATAATATACCAATGATTTTGAGACCACTTTAGACCGTAAGGTACTACTCTTAGCCTTTTTGAATCAATCATAGTGGTTGCTCTATATAGATTCTTTCATTTAATTCATCAATTAAGAACAGTCTTTACATCTATTTGATGTGTATCAAGATCCATCTTAACCATTGAAGCTAGAATCAGTTGAACTGATGTAAATCTCATAATAAGTGAAAATGGCTTCTCATATTAAATCTCTTATGTTGTATGTACTTATTTGGTCCTTAATAATGCATCACCCAAGAATCTCTTCTATTTCATCATTGAATAATTGATTTTAGGATTGAGCCAATTTGGATAGAGCAACTTTCTCTTTTGCTTGGATTGATTCATAAAGGGAGTTGAGATATAGGGACTTGAATGCTTTCAAGCTTTTCTTTAGGTGCTAATAGTTCCGTTGAGGTGATAGCACCCTAGCTTTTGTTAAGGGCTTCCATATCCTCCTTAACCCATTGAATCTTCCTTATGCAAGTTTGCCTTGAAAGGAGGAGGCCATTCTCTTGGTCATTGCTGCCTCAACATGCTGGAACCCTTCTCCGGGCGGGTCCACGGCCCGACGTCCTACGTGACATCTGGACCCGTGGCCCACGGGGGAGGAATTCCCCACCAGGGATACTTAAAACGAGCAACTCAAAAACATTAAAATTAAAGCCTAATCACAACAAAAATAAAATTAATCCCCAACATATAGTAAGAAGAAAATCGGGGTCCAACACAACATCTACTTCAGTCAAGAAATTATAAAATCTAAAGGGAATACATCTTTTCTAATAATTGAACAAATTTTGGATCATAATATGTGTGTGATCTGAGAAACTTAGGTTTAAGAACAAAGCCTTTCTCTTTGGAAAGGCTGATAGCCATAAGTCAATGATTAATTTTTTATCAATTTTCTTTCTAAAAAATCATTGCCTCTTCTATTTATTTGTCCAAGTGAAAAATTAGCCTGAAATATTCAAATTAGGCACTTGAATATCAATTGCATATTTATAAAATCATTCGTATAATTCCTCAAACTAGCATTCCCTTTAGCCTCTAATGTTTGGAGCAAGTGGTTAAAGTCACCTATAATTAACCATGGCTCATCCATTAGGCTTCCCAATTCCCATAACTTGGACCATAATTAGATTATTTGAAAAGCATGGTTTAATGCATATAGACTTGTTACCTAAATCCGAATCTTTTCTTGTTTAAATTTAACAGTCAGGTGAATTAGTTGCTTGTCCAATATTTTGTTGATTATTTACACCTTATTAGGGTTGAAAGGCATAATTATCCTTCCCTTGTGATGATAATTATGGTTGGATACGGATCTCCAATGCTTCTTCAAAAATTCCATCTTTTGGATTTTTGCAACTTCAACTTTGTCTCCAAAATTCTTTTACCTGGTAAGGTTTGGGTTCATGTAGAAAATCAAATTCCATGCTAGTATGATCATCTTTTAGATGATAAATCATTATTACTTCCTCTTTGATTTTACGATAAAGATTGTCTCGAACTCATATTAGCTTCTATTTTCACCAAAATTGACTTCGAATCAGAGAGTGTAATAGGTTCCTTTTGATTTTCATGAGCCTGAATATTTAACATCTGATTGTGGTACCCTATTGACCTACACCACCTGTGATTTTGAATGTTCTTAGGGTTTGCTAGTATTTTTATCTATGACGTCTTCCTCAATCTCTAGTGTTACACCTTTTTGAATTATCACTAGATACCGTAACATTAGAAGCTGAGTTGACATTGGCCTCATCGCCAGGATCCTCGTGCTTGTTGGGAAACTAGGTCCGGATCTTATACAAACCGCAGTGGAATAATCACGAAACGTTTTCGTGATTTTTGATTTCCCGAAAACCAAGATCTATTTAATTCTATAAAATGATTAACACGAATCATAATAAAGCGAAATTTAATTCGTACCTTA
>JANQBM010000009.1:4262006-4285331 GCA_025594535.1 Erythroxylum domingense
GATAAATCGCAACACTACAGTCTAAAACCATAATCAAGTGACCAACTTGGTTATTCAACTGTGAATCAATTAATTTAAATTCTAATAATATATATGTTTCCCATACATCTCTATGTATATGTATATTACTTACAAAAGAATCTTGGTACCTTTTGACCATATGTATAACGCTCACACAAATAAAACCAAATTCTTTTGTTTTATTAATAATAAATATTTTCATTACAAAACTGTAACTGAAGAAGATAAAGCTACATGTAAATACACTTGCTTTTCAGGGCACTATATTTACATAAGTCCAACAATTTTTGCCTATTTGTGATGCTTTTGATTAATTTGTTCTCAATAGTTAGGATTTATGCATGTTCTTCTATTCATGATCAATTAATTTTATTTTTCATGCAAGTTATATGTGCTGGAATTTTTATTTTGATGCAATTAGTTTAGATTTTGTAATTTAGGTTATGATTAGTTATTTGCTAGCATAAAGAGTTTTGATTTATATTAATTCAGTGTTGAATTTCAGTTTTATCACTTCTTTTATAATTTCCATCCTTGTTTTTATTTAATTAAGTATGGGTTTTGTTTATTTAATGTCTATTATGCTTAATATGAACATGTGTGGCTAGACTACTTAGGGGTTTGGAGATATTATAAGGATGAAGGGATGGAAATTGTGAGAATGGAGTTGAATTTGTCTTAAATTATTGCTTGTAGGTCTAGGTTGGTTGGGATTTAGGATAAATGTCATGAATTAGTAATTGCTTAGGCTTGATCACCCTTTAGGTAACTTTCTAATCCAAAGGCTACGGATGAGCGTGTGATATGTAATGGTCTATGTTGATTCCTGAAAGTAGCAATAGGTTAGTGGAATTTGTCAGGATACTTAATTAACTAATCTAGGATCCCATACCTTTAAGTTACACCTTCCGAGCTTATAAGTAGATGTCCTAAGTTAGTTTTTTCTTAGTACCTAATGCATTTCTCTATTGAACTTAGAGAGCCAATTCTAGGTTTTAATGGAGATAGGGGCATTTCTAGAGCTTATTAGTTTTGCCAATTTTAGAGAAATTAAAGGTTTGAGAGCTTAATCGAATCCATAGGCTAACACCATGATGAGAATATCTTTTATTTAGATTCAAGGATCAATGAACATCCTAGAATCACGAAGATATCTCCAACCTACTTCTTTACCATTGTTATTAGTATTTCCTAAATTCGCTTTGTGTTTGTCTTTTTGTTTACGCTATTTGCATCTTAGTTGTCTAGTTTTGTCATTTTAGGGTGTTTTGTTTTCTTTTTTTTTTGTAACATTTGCATCCTATCTCTCTGTGGTTCAACCCTAGCTTGCCATTTACTGTATAGTTTGGAAGTTAGTGATAGGCTATTAGTGCACTCACATGGTTAGATCAGGTTACGAAGATATATAAAGTTATGGGATGCATAGATAAGTAGAGACTTAAGTTTTCCATCTTCCTCCAGAGGATAAGGTGAAGGATTGGTGGGAGGCTATTGAGAGTTGTCATCCAAATGGGGTATCTTGGGTAGAATTTTAGAGAGGGTTCATAGATAGATTCTACCCATAAAGTTATAAGAATGCAAGGGTAGAGGAGTTCTTCTGTCTAGAGCAGGGTTTAACTTCAATCATGAATTATGAAAAGAGATTTTTTGGAACTTGTCAATAGTGTTTCGTTTATTACTGATAGTGAAGATCAACAGTGTAAAAGGTTCACTACAAGCTTAAGCCCCAGATTACGAATCCATCTGACTTTAGCTTCAAAGACACATTATATGGAATTAGTTGAAGCTACAATAAAAGTGGAGAGAAATGTAATAGTAATCACTCAGAGTTCAAGATCAAAACTCAAGCGCATTGTACCTACTAGTTCATCCTAAGGTTCAAGATGGATAGGTGGAAAAAGGTTTATTAGAGGGGGATAATCCAGTCAGGATCTTTTAGGTGACCCCTAAGGACTCCCATGATACTAAGATCTAGTGCTAGAGTGTATAACTTGTGGAAAAAGACATATGGGTGAGTGTTGAGTGAATATGATGGGTTGTTTCCACTATAGCCAAGAGGGCCACTTTATTATAGATTGTCCATAATTATTCACTGCAGAAAGGTCGGCGGTTGGATCTTTAGCACCTCCATAAGCTAAAGGGGGTTACAGATAGGGTGGTTGGGGTTCTCAGACTAGAGGATTAAGTTTCACAACATCTAGAAAAAGTTTAGGGGGTATAGGAGTAACCCCTATAGGATAGGCAGGTAGACCTCACATATAAGCCTGAGTTTTTGTAGTCTTTCAATAGGAGGTCGATGCCACACTAGATGCAATCATCGATATGATTTCTGTATTTGATCATAAGGCATATGCTTTAGTAGATCCCGATGCTACACATTCTTTTATGCCTGAATTTTTATGTAAAACTGAATGTTGAGCTTTAGTTATTACATTTTGGGATAGTAGTTTCCATCTTAGCTAGAAACTCACTATTCGTTGAAAGAGTGTTTGTAGATAGTAGAATACTGATTAAGGGTACGGAGTTTTTGGTAAGCCTGATCATATTGGATATTCAGGATTTTAATGTCATTCTCATAATGGACTAGTTATCCACACATCGAGAGGTGGTGGATTGTTTTAAAAAGAGGTTAGGTTTTGAGTCAATTAGGGAAACCAAAGGTGATATTTCATGGGGTACGAAAAGTTCTTCCCAATAGTATAACGACCACCATAGTAGCTAGTAGAATGCTTCGTAAAGAATGGCAAGGACATCTAGCTTACATGATTGTAAAGAGTAATGATGAGGTTCAATTAGGAGATATTCCAGTGGTCAGAGAGTTCCCTATGTTTCCCCCTGATCTTTCAAGATTACCCTTAGGTAGGGTAATAGAGTTTGAGATAGAATTACCTCTAAAAACCCAACCGACTTCAATTACTCTATACAAAATGTCTCCAACGGAGTTAAAGAAATTGAAAGTGCAAAAGGAGGAGTTGTTAGATAAGGATTTTGTGAGATCTAACACACTTCTCCTTAGGGGGATCTAGTCCTATTTGTTAAAAATAAGGATGGAATTTTAAGGTTATGCATTGACTATAGACAACTAAATATAGTGACAATTTGCATCCAATACTTGATTCCGAGGATTGATGATTTATTCTATCAACTATAAAGATCCAAGGTGTATTTGAAGATTGATCTAAGACAAGTTATTATCAATTGAGAGTCCGCAGCTAGGATATTCCAAAAACTACCTTTATGACTAGCTAGGTATAGGCATTATGAATTCTTAGTTATGCCCTTCGAATTAATGAATGCCCCAACTATTTTTATAAGTTTGATGAATAGGGTGTTTTAAGAGTACCTAGATAATTTTATGATCGTTTTTATTGATGACATATTGGTGTACTCAGGCAGTTATAAGGAACATGCAGAACACCTTTGGATAGTATTACAGACCCTACGAAATCACCATTTGTAAACTAAGCTCAATAAATGCTAGTTTTGGCTTGACAAGGTTGTGTTTTTGGATCATGTCATCTTAGCTAAGGGACTTAGTATGGATCCTCAAAATATTGAAGCTGTTATTAATTAGAGACCTCCAACTACTGTGACAGAATTCAGGGGTTTCCTTAGATTGGTAGGCTATTATATGAAATTTGTTAAAGGTTTTCCAGAGTAGCAACCCCATTGACCAAGTTGACGTGAAAAGAGAAGTTTGAGTGGTCAGATGTTCGTCAACGAAGTTTTGATGAATTGAAAAGAAGGTTAACGGCACTCATATTACAGATGGGGACTGATGGATTTATAGTGTATAGTGATGCCTCGAGATAAGGGCTAGGGTGTGTACTTATGCAGAATGATAAAGTTGTAGCCTATGCTTTTAGGAAACTAGAGAAGCATGAGTAGAACTACCCTACACACGATCTAGAGTTAGCAACAGTGATTTTTACATTGAGAATTTGGACGTATTACTTGTATGGTGTTCCCCGTAGATTTTCATAGATCACAAAAGTCTACAATATTTGTTCACTCAAAAGGAACTAAACATGAGGCAGAGGAGATGATTGGAGTTAATAAATGATTATGATTGTACGAACTGAGAAAGCCAATGTAGTGGTTGATGCCTTAAGTAAGAACTTACCAGTTTAATAGCACAACTGAAGACGATATATCCTCTACTTCTAGTGGAAAAGAGGTCTCTATCAGTAAGATTGGATATGGCAAACTCAGGGGCATTATTTGCTACCTTTCCTGTTCGCCCCATTTTGGTGAATCAGACTAGAGAGCGATAAAAACAAGATCCACAGTTTATGAAGTTGAAGACCAAAGCTGAGATTGGGTAGAGAATAAATCTTATAATCAAGGAAGATGATACAGTGATAAGGGGGCAATGATTATGTTTAGATATCTTAGAGGAAGCTCACTCCTCAACTTATGATATACATCTAGGTAGAACAAAAATGTACCACACTCTTAAAGAACACTATTTGTGGAGAGGGGTGAAGAAGGAAATAGCATAATTCATTTTTAAGTGTCTAACTTGTCAATAAGTAGCGGAAACACAATTAGCGTATATGTTACGTGATTAAATAATAATCTTAAAATTAGTTAAACTGAATATATAGTTGTGTAGGTAAAGGAGAGGCACCGAACAGGTGAGTGTGCTCAATAATAAGTTTGCAAAACAGTGAGTGTATTTTAATTGTTTTATATGAAAAAATTCTTTGCAAAAGAATTGATGATATGTGACTTTATATTGTATGATTATGAGTTTTATGTGAATGATACATTACAAATGAATATTGCTAGTATAAGTGTATATTTTAACAATATATGAATTGAATTTTGAAAGTTAAATTTCATACAATTTGAAATTACATTGAAATTAGGTTATTGGTTGAGAAAAAGGAAAAGAGTTTTATCCTATGGTAGACCGTTTGGATTTGCACATGTTATTATGCTGGTATATAGTGCCTAACCTAATGTCAGTAAGCAATATAGAACCAGCTCCGTAACTTGTGGTTAACCAGTTACGAGTAAGCGATGTAGAACCAGCTCCATAATTATCGGTATGTAACGATTAACCTAGTATGAGTAGGCGATGTAGAACTAGCTCCGTAACTAGTGTTTAAGCAATTGTGGGTAAATGATGCAAAACCAGCTTCATAACTACCGATATAGAGCAGTTAACCTAGTGTAAGTAAGCGATATAGAACCAGCTCCATAACTAGTGATTAACCAGTCGTGGGTAAGTCATACAGAACAAGCTCCATGACTTTATGCCTAATAGTACCATATAACAAAGAAGTTAGTGTTGGATTATATCATATAAGAAAGTTCATGATAATAATAATGCTACCATAATTTACTTTATGATAATAATAATGCTGCCACAATTTACTTTATTAGGAACTTGAAAATTGATTTTTTGAAAGTATAAATATTTTATATTGAATTGTATCAAAGGAAATAAAATGAATTTTTTTTGGGTAGGTTTAAATTGTTAAATATGGTTTGCATAGAAATGTTAACACTCATTGAGCTCGTTTAGTTCAAATTCTTCTTTCTTTTTTCAGAATAAATCCTCCCAGTTACACACTCAAGGGCTTCAGTAGCAAGGACTTCACCTCTCGAGTAGCTCGCTTCATGACGTACTATTATGTGGGCATTTTTGCCTTGTAAATGCTTTTGAGAATTACTACATATCAATGAACATGTTTTGGAATGTATTTTGTATAAAGAAGGCATGTACATAAAGGATTTTTAATGAAATGCTTGAATATGTTTTAGCTTTTCAAAGTTTATTAAAGTGATTATTGAGATTGCTTGTGAGTGGACCTGAAGTTCAAAATTTGCAATGGAGATTTTGATGTAATTATAGAAATGTTTTGAACTTTTACAGGGATCTTGAAAATTTTCGGAATGTCAAAATACAATCATTATGCTACCAAAATTTTTAATAAAATGGTTTTAAAAACTCCACTACTTATATCATTTTATGTTGAAATAAAACTTTTCGATAAAAAGAGTAATAAGCTTAGCTCCATAGGAACTTTTAAGTTGGATCAGATATCAACTAAAGAGCCACCATAGAGTGTCGGGCAAGTCACCTAATTGTTTTTAGGTAGGGACCTGTCACAATTTGTCTTAAACCAGGCTCATACAATTCTTAAACTACTTCTTTAACTACTTCCATATAAAGTTGTAATCTCATTTGTGGTAGGTGAATAATGAGATTATGGTTTAAAGCTACAATGCTACCTTCCAAATCCTATTTTGGTCCATTAGTTTCAGTCTTCCCACCAAGTCTTTGTCTGCCAAGAATGTAGAGCTTGATTATATATCGGCCATTACCTAGATTAATTTGAGAAGGCACCATATAGATATCTTCTCTCATATGTAGAGGGACATATCTTTTATCTACAAAGGCAGTGGCTGGAAGGCAATTGCATTCTTCAATTTCCATTGCATTAGGAGTAGGATGCTCCCCAAGTCCTTCAACGATTTTCCTGGTAAGTAGTCTGTCAACCTTTTTTATTAAGACTTTGATTGCATCAGCCATGGAGGTCATGTTAACTCTAAAACTTCATTTATGCAAAACAATATTATTTCATTGTGTCAATTTTGGGTTCTTGACTACAGGGAAGTTAGTTGAAGACGAGGTTGCATTCTTAAGATTTTTTACTATTTGGGATATAAAGCCTTCATTCGACTTCTTTTTTCAAAGCTAAAGGCAAAGGGATTTTTTTCTATCACATGTTGGCATAGTGGTCTTACTGAGTGTGCCAAATTATTTGGTGTTAATCTAGAATGGGGGCATGTCAGGGAGGAATTCTACTAGAATTCATACCTGAATTCTATCGAAGATAAAAATAAGCTTCAAAAAGCTTAGAGAATGTAGTTCTAAACTACCAAAATGCTAACATATATTGAAATGAAGAAAACAATTTATTGTTGCCAAAGGGAATCAAAAACTATATAAGAGAATTCGATATAACAAAGTAAACAAAGCTAGAAATTGCAAAATGCATTTGAGAAGGGTTTATTGATCTCTTTAAAGAGTGATTTTTGTTGTGTTATGATGGTCTGGATATTCTCTTGTCTAAAAAATTGTCTTAAGGTTGTGCTTTGTACTCTATTGAGTGTGTTGATTATCGAGTGTCCTTTCACTCAGGTAATTTTGTACTATAACCATCTACTTTCCTATATTTTAACTATCTGCTTGTTACTATACTCTCATCTCTTAATTAGAGGTCTCAAGTTTGAGCCCTGAGAATGGAAAAATCTATTTGGCCAACACTTTACCCTTTACAGGCTGACCCGGTGTGAACGGGAATTAATCTGAGTGTGGATAGCTTAAAGGTACCTTCTTATAATTAGGACCCTCCTAAAATACCTCGAGAGCTAATAAAAAAAACAAAAAAAAATTCTACCTTTGAAACTACTTAACTTTTAGTGTACTTTATCATGTATTTGCTAGCTATCTTCGGTTATTTTCTCAAAATTTCACATTCATCTCAAGTAACTTCCTAACTTCTAGGCCATGTACCTGTAGATTAACTAATTGTCATCTTGCACTATTTTTAAAAAAAGCATATGTCAATTATGTGTTAAGTGTGTTTTATTGAATCCTAAACTTTTCATCTGATTTTTATAAGCATGAATTCTCTGCCCAAATAACTTTAGGAAATTTTCGTATTCAAGTCTCTTTTACTTTTGAGTTAAATAAACCAAATTACTTTAGGGTATCAACAAGTGCAATACTCAAAAGGAAAATCAAAACCCTGCGTAGAGAACATTTACAAAAAAGTCACATATCGAAACGATAATGAAAAAAGCACAAAACGTTGAGCAAAATGCAGGATGAAATGACATAGGGCCAAGACAAGAAGCACAGACGAAAAGGTGACAGCCAAAAGGCGGAGGATAAACCCCAAAACGATGGAGAAGCTGCGAACCTATATGTACATGAGAAACGACGTCAACGCACTTGCCCGCAACACAAAATAACTGGGGCTTAAAATGGTGAAAGCCAAACCACAAAACGGCAGAGCAGCGAGTAAACTAAAATGGTAGTTCGGACGAGAGAATAATAATAAAAATAGGAATGAATATAATGAAAAATAAAAATAGATATCATCATTATAATTATGATAGTTGGTTAAGATGAATGAATGATTACCATTGATAGTGGTTGATTTGTAAAAAATATATTATAATTAATTAATTAATTATATTTTAATTAACTATATTGTAGCTAATTAATTAATTATATTTTAATTAATAATAATAGTAATATTTTAATTAATTATATTTTAATTAATTAATTAATTACAATATGTTAATTAATAAATGCATTATATTTTAATTAATTATATTATAGTTAATTAATTATTAATAATATTTTAATTAATTATATTGAAATTAATTAATTAATTATAATATTTTAATTAATGAATAATTATATTTTAATTACTTATATTTAAATAAATAAATAATTAATTAATTATATTGTAATTTATTAAATTGTAATTAATTAATTAGAATATTTTAATTAATGAATAAATTATATTGTAGTTAATTAATTATTATTATTATTATTTTAATTAATTATATTGTAATTAATTAATTAATTATAAGTAATTAATTAATTAATTATAATATTTTAATTAATTAATAATTATATTTTAATTAGTTATATTTTAATTAATTGTAATAAGCACACCTTTATATAACAATGATATCAAAATTAGGAGAGGAATGGGGTATTACCAAAAAATAGGTAATCAAAATAATAACTCTATAATCATAGTTCTTTACTAAACTCAATCTTTCATTTCATACTCATTTCTCTTTTTTTATACCCACTAAATAAGCACACCTTAATTATTCTCATGTAATAGCTATGAACCCATTTTAAATTTCAATAGCTATAAGAATGGACTTTAGCATTATCTTTTAAATTTCAATAGCTATAAGAATGGACTTTAGCATTATCTGGTTTGTCCAATTCATTAGGGGGACTGTTGCATTGTGTACATCTGTTTTAATTTATTTGGACTTATTGCTTAAAGGCCTTCATACCGTAAATTATAACTTAAACTCTGCAGGAAAGGCCGGAAAAGCAAAAACTTGTGGAAATGAGAGCTTGCAAAGGCCACAATCAGACTGATAAGAGGAAGGAGCAAAGATGAACACAATTTTGGTTGTGAGATGAATCATTGGCATGAAATGAGGTGGTGTGACAAATGCCTTAGCCATGAAATCTCTGATACTTCTGTTCATGCACCCTTTATGACTCCCCGAAAACACTTTGAAAGTGAGAAGGGGAAGATTGACATGGCTTTTGGCTAATTTTAGGATCGAGAAAATAATTTTTAAGTTCAAGTTCAGATATTAATACTGGTGAGGGGAGGGAAGTGGGCGATGATTGGGGAAAAGATGATGTGCATGAATGCTTTTCTTACCTGAAATATTGTACGTATAGAGGGCAATGACTAAAAGCGACTGAAACCCGGGACATGGCGTATCTGAATGGCAATCTGCATCTTGCATAGATCACTTCTTTTTTAGTTTCCTCTTGCTTATTTTAGTGGCAATAGATACATGCAGATAGATAGCCACCCAAGGCACCTCCATATCTGGCAAATATAATTGACATTGTTGCATTCAGCGAGATTTCGGTGTAAAAAGTGGTATGAGTTGTATCATGCATGTCTTCTATTTGGCATTAATATAGATGCAAGTTGTAATAAAAAGGGGCTCAACTTTGGCTTTAATGATTATATATGCGTAAGCTTTTGGCCGTGGCATTTTCTAAATTTAGTAATGGAGAGGTATCTCGCCCATCTCTGAAATTAAGTTTACTTTCCAAGACTTTTGTCCTGGAAAACACTTATGATTTGTGTAAGTTGGTTGTATGGTTGTATTTACAATCCCACATTTTTTTTAGTTTATTGGTTATGCCCAAAATTTATTTTAATGATGATATTGACATCCGAATGAATAAATTCCTACCTTAATTAACAATTTAATATAGTTTATGTCAAGTAAGTGTTAACTTGAACAAAATAACGAGCTGATTTTAAAATAAGGTTATGTTTAGTTAGACGTAAAGTTTTTAACGAAATTAAATAATTTATAATAGAATGTAATATAAATGGATCTAATATAAGAAAATTGTTGTTTAAGAGGAATGGAAAGTTTGATAACATAATATAGTAAAATATTATTTGGAACAAGGTTCATAATGTGATATAGTGAAATGTTATTTATCATTTTAGATCTCATTCTAAACCTCTCATTTTAGATCTCATTCTAAACCTCTCAAATTGGAGGTTACTTATTTTTTCTGATTATGATAGAAAAAAATATACCATAAAACTTTCACTTTATATTTCATTCTACTATGAATCTTCCTCGTAAGTGATAAAATATAATATAATATTATATTCTATTTCATTACATTTCATTGAGTTGATAACCATTTTCATTTCATTTCGTTAATAACGATCTAAAGCAAACATAGCCTAGAGGATCGCATCGCTGTAATGGCAATTGTTATGGCAAGCAAGAAGACTAAAAACAAGAAAGTAGGAAGGGCCAGATAATTGATTCTACTAGATAACTATACTTCTACATCCATATGTACAACACGCATTAAATTAAGGCATTTTCTATTTTACAAGGTAGATGTACTAGCTAGAATGCATAAAGTACTCAAGCGAAGCCTTATTATGACAATAAGACCAGTAAGAAACATGAAAACACCATCACAACCTAACCCTCTAACTAAACAGTACAACACAGGGATGGATTCTGTACAAATTTTGCATGATATACTGAAGTCAAACTTAGCAAATCCCGGGCATGTTTTTCCAGTAACATGAACCCAAAGCCCATTCCAGGCTAGGGGAAGCCTCATTGGCCGCGGCCGCGACCGCGACATTTTTCATCGAAACATCTTGTTTTTCATGTCCCCTCTCTTCTCCTGTCCTTCCTATTGATGAACCGATTGACTCGGTTTTAGTTTTGCGGTACCATTCTGGGAGAGGCATCGATGACGGGAAGTTGTTAAGCAAAATTAATAAGTCATCATCCATGGAGTTCATCTCCTCCATTGCTTTCTTATTATTTGATTTCATTCCTGTGTAACCCGGTAGCCAACAATATCAACGAAAGTACTACTTCTAAAACAGCATTACATGTCGTTGAACAGTAAATCAATAAAGTCGACCAGCAGGGATCATATCCAGTATTTCGACACTATATAGTTTCATACGCAACTTCAAAGCAATGGACTGTAATTTAGTATAACCTTATTTTCTACCATATGAACCTTCCTTGAATTATTAGTAGAATGCTAGATGACAAAACAACTTGATTATACCATGGTGTGGGTTACCATAAAAGATAGCTGCATTAAAAAATAAAACTGCAATCTGCATGTATACCTGCATTAAAAAATGAAACTACAATCTGCATGTATACCTAACTGTGACAAATCTATCAAGTAATGAAAAGAAATAAAACTTTACCTACTGATGATTGAAATGAAGCCAAATCATCACCCTGATTTTCAACGGACGTCTCGCTGTCATTTTTCAATGACAACTGAGCATTCTTGGCGTCTCCACCACGGTCCACCTTTTCAACCTCCTCTTCTTCGGATTCATCTAACACCTCTTTCCCTTTTTTTGATGAAATCGATGAATTTTCGTAGCAGGATTTCCTTTTGCACGATAATATCTTGGCCTCCTGTAGCAAGGCATCCAACAAGCCACTGTTTGTATCGTCCTCTCGTGCCCTTTTGCGATCATGATCAGTTTTTTCAATTGGTTTCTCCACCGCACAAACATCAGGAGTTGATTCAGAAAAAATTGGGTTCATTAGATCCGACGATATTTGGACTGAAGAGAGCTCTGACTTTAGACTAGGAAGATAGGGATTTGGTTCAACTTCAGTTCCCATAATCAGTGAAGTAAAGCTGATGTTGTTGTTCTCAAAATCTAGGCTGTTATAGTTAATAGATGGCGGTGTTGGTGTTGGGATTCCCTGTGCCGCAAGGTTTGTCGCAGAAGTAGGTGAGTCTACATAATAAGGAGGAACATGTGGTAGAGTGAAAGCTAAAGCGCAGTTGTTGCTGGGATCAAAGACCTTGAATTGGTGGTGACTTGGATTAGAGTGCATTGAAGAATTGAGATGGTTTTGCAGGGGATCCATGGGGTTGGCATCACAGTAGTTGGTGGGATTGAAATGTGAGAGAGATGGATTGGTGCACATAGGCCTCTGATGAGGAGAGGACCAAAATGAACTCGGATACTTCTGTTGGTTTTGTTGGAATTCAACTGCAACTGCTTCTTTTTGGAATTCTTGAGGGTATACAGGCAAACCAGCTCGCTGACGTCTCTTCATTCTTGTATTCCAATAGTTCTTGATTTCATTATCAGTTCTTCCAGGTAACTGCAGTAAGATTCAGGCGATGAACAAAGAATAAATTAATTTAAGAGAACAAAAACAAAAATTTTGATATTGAAAGATGGATCGCAACAATTATGATCAACCTACTGACTTTAATTAACATGAAAAAAAACCATGTATTTTATCTCCCGAACAACCAACAATCTAATGAGTCATGAACAAAGAAGAAAATGGAAAAGTCTGACATATTAAATCAAGAAGAAAGAACCTTGAGCTTAAATTTTCATCATTTTCTTAATGGTAACGAGACAAAAGAGGAAAATCGTAGAAGTAACGGAAGAAAACCATTAACTAGAGAACTATATATGCTACTGAATTCATTCATATATTACATATATATTTTACCTGGGAGGCCATGCGTGCCCATTTATTTCCAAGTTTTGCATGAAGGTCGATGATAATTCTCTCCTCTTCAGGTGTGAACGAACCTTTCTTGAGGTTGGGCCTTAAGTGGTTTGCCCATCTAAGCCTACAACTCTTACCACACCTCAACAACCCAGAATTCTTTTGGACAGAATTCCAGTTCCCTTCTCCATGAATCCTCACGTAGTCTATCAAGATGGCGTCCTCCGCAGCCGTCCATGGCCCTTTCTTAAGGCTTTGGTTGGCACCTATTGGACCCACCTCAAGTTTTACTGATGCTGCTCCATTATCGGTCCCGGCGTTGTTGATCATTCTGAGCTGAATACCCTTCACCACCACAGGCACCAGCACTGTCAAAGCTGTGTTTTTGGTTTTGTTGGTGTTTAGAGCTTTAAAAAGGACCGCAGAAGCTGAATGTCTGTTCTTTGGTTACGTAATGACCGCGATGTCTTGATGTTCCCTTGCTTTAATGATCCTTGTGGGTTTGCATTTACTTTCTTTTCGTGATTTACTTTTTGAGACTTCTCTCCTCTCCCAAGGTCATAAACCAAAAGGAAAAGAAGAGAGGGGAAAGAAAGTGACGATAATGGTTTGTTTCTTATTCCTTGATGCCCCTTTTCTTCTTTCAACTTCTCTTTTATTAAGTTGAAAAGTATTTTACATAGGTAAAGAGAAAGACGAAGATGCAAAAAGTTGGGAAGAAAGGTTAAGGAAGGCTCCTCCAAGACCGAAAGAAAAATAATTAGAAAGAGAGAAAAATAAGAAGGAAGAAAATCTTAGGGGTACGGTAAGATAGCAAATTAACTCTTTTGGGGCTGGTGAGAAAAGACGGCGTGTATGTCTGAAATGGATTTGTAAGAGAAATAAAACATGATATATAAAAATAGAGGTACGAGCTTCGATTTCGCTCCTATTTGCATGCTAATTGCTACCTCCTTTGGTTTTCTGACGCGTTTTCCAACTTCAATCCGTTGTGTACACACTTGCACACATCACAGCCAGCGATTTATGGCAATGCCTAATCTAAGCTAGATGTTTGTCCTTATTTTAGAAGTCCATAAATATGCCACAAAACTAAGAGATTTTGGGTTTTAGTTGATCTACAAAATCCCCTTTAAGACATTTGGTGTTGTGATTAGAACTTGCGCGCAATAGAAGAAATCCGAAATTTTTTTGTTTGATTTTTCTAAAGTCATCGTTAGTTGAAATTCTATAATTTAACTGATTGCATAAACATAAGAAAGAATAAATATGAATTAGTACCTTATTATAAGATTAATTCCTTTTCCATTAATCCCATTGAATCACTTTTTGAATCATGTTTATCATCATCATCGTAGTCGCATAAGTGTTTCAAATATAAGATATTCACGAATTAGTCAACCGTACTCAACAAGTTGTGCATTGAGGAATAAGTAAGGAGAGATGTATAATTCCTTGAAAAATAACTTTACATGGTGTTACAAAACAAGAACCAAAATAAAGCACACTTGGATTAGATGAAATTCAACTGGAAATAATTTTTACTAGGTGCTCCAAAAAGGGTAATCTAAATAGACATCAAATTGACATGCAAAAGTGATATTTGTGGGAATACACTTAATTGAATAAGTCATGTCCACTACTCTAACAACTTCTAAAGGCTTTGGGCTCTCCCGAGTGAGATTGACATGAATAATCTACAAGAAGAGAGATATTTGAGATTGCCAATACAAGTAACCACCAATAAAAATAAATTAAATTTGGCACTTAAGGAACTACAAATTTGGTCCTTGTTATATTAACAGTTATACTCTTATGAGTGTATAGCAAATTCTTTCCATTATCACTATTCTTTTCAGGACGCAACTCACCAACAAAATTGAAAATATTAACAACACATTTTCAAGCACAAAATAAATATCACATATCGCATATGCAAAAAGAATAAGAAATTAGTCAAAACATACCCCATAATGGCAGGTCATTTGAACTTGCAACCACGAGGTGATAGACGAATCATCAAATAAGAATCGAAAGGAAAAAATGTGTAAATGCCTAAAGGAAGAAAAAGGACAAAAAAACATGGTTCATAACAAGAGTACAAACTTATATCCAACAAATGACTTATTCGTGGATTCATACCAAACATATATGGTGTGCATTCTTCAACCTCTTTAGACTACAAAATTGAAATCATAGCTGGACTCCTAGATCTGTTAGGTTATAATTCTCATCAAAATATATCTTATATATTATTCATAATCCTATCTCTAAATTTATAATCGTAAGTTACTCATCTAAATTATAAAAATTTAGTTAAGTATGAGCCATTAATTTAAGAAAAATATATTTAGGCTAAAGAAGTTTTGAGTTACTCAATAAGCCCTAGAATAAGTAGAACTATAGTTTTATAGTAAATAATAGAATGTAACGATCGTATTCTAAACATATTATTAATATTTTTAATAAGGGGTTTAATTTTTTTGTCTCATCAAACACATAACACACGTAAAATTTCATATATTTAAACATGCAATTCGATATGCACCAGAAAAAATATCAAACATATAAATAAGACATGCAATTTCTCATACAAATATAATCTAAATAATCACACTAATTTGAGATGATTTTAAAACCTTCTTTACAAACTTGCAAATTTTCTCCTCCACATCTTGAGCAAAGATCTTAATCTAACTTGGCCTAGTCCTCTTACCAAAAATAAAAACTAAAGATGAAATATCCTTTTTGGGACTATGCATATGACCCATGATTCACCTTCCTCATACTCTTTATTTGTCTACTTTTTTTCTCCAACACATTTTCTTCAAATTGCTATGCTTCCCTTTTAAAAACATTATTTTTTGTCTCTTTCTTATTCTCATAACCATTAATTTTTTTGTCTCTTTTGTGGTTATTTGTCTTTTTACTTTCTTTTATCTTTTTTGCATGGTCAACTTTTGCCCTTCTTCCTTTTTTATTTCAACTAGTCAATCTTCAAATTTTGTAATTTAAAAGCTAGTAATTTTTTCCATTATATCCCTTTTTCAACCTTGCATTTTATTTTGCCCCAAAATTTATTTTCTATTCGTAAATTGGTCCTAAAAATTTATTTTGTAATATCCCAATCTCATCTGACACATGCACGTGTGCTCTTCGATCACACGTGCATATACCTGACAAAAATGATGTGTTAACTATCTCTCTTTCACTGTATCACATGGCATTGTAATTAAAATCATAAATCACACATTTGCTAACATCCAAAATGTCCTTATTTTATATCATAACCATAATGTTCATTGTAGCTTTAAGTTCAATATCATCCATATATATACAACATCATCCTATAAGCATAAACAGCTAAGTTTACACAGTATGCTACAAACATAAGGAATACACAAAAGTTATTAACAAACCATGTCTTTAATTCCCAGCTGACCGACCTTTGAGCTATATTTGATCGTTAAAGTTGCACAAAATAAGCTTCTATGGAGTCTTAGAAGCTAGGTCGTCAAATTCTCGAACCTGAAATTATCAACAATGCAATTTTGATGAGTTTTGAGAACTCAGTAGAGTAACCATCCTTGGTGGTTCACTCATGTTATAAAACACAATCAATCATAAACATATTGACACATAGTTCATATCAACTTGATTAACATCAAGTGCTATCACAAACAAATTTTTTTTCAGTCAAAAAATTCAATCAACCTATCACTTAATTACACTAGAATAAAACACAATCATTGGTTTAATACTGTGTATTCAAACATGTCACATTTTTACAGCTTTGCAAATCATTCAATGAATTCAAATCATATGTGAATGCTATATGTATGAGACTCACATTCTTTTTTACATTATTATGACTCTGTGCTTTTTCAATATCTCGTATTATCGGGCTCATTGATCACAGTGAGCCTTAGGCTCTAACCATATATGTTTGAGCTTTAAGCTCTTTTCAGGAGCAGTCTTAGTCAGTAGCAACACCAGTCACAACTGACTTTATATTATATATATTGAAATGAAATGTATGCCAAAATTCATTCAATACAATCAATCACTTTCATACACATTATCTCAGTCAACACAGTCAGTTATAACATTCAATCATTTTTAGTTGAGAATCATTTAGGTAGTCTCATTCACATACAAGTAGCACTTCCAATAATATTCACATGTATCAAATGCCTTGGACAAGTATTATCCAGAATTCAGTACACAATCAATACATATTCATCATTTATCGAATTCAATTCATTAATATCAAATTAAATTAAAGTGATACCATCTTAGGTTACTCACAATTGCTCCCTTAAGCCTATTGCCTTGAAGTTCCGACAACCTCAGGATGTGGTCGCGCTACTTGCTCTCCTATATACATTAACATAATTTCACATTACCGTACTGCTTATGTAATTAAGTAAACACAGGTATAAATGTATCATGTATCATGCATGTGCAATGACAAATTCTCGAGTATATTTCTATAAGAAATTGATGTACTCTAATAGTGCCAAAAATCACACACTCATTAACTATTCACACACTCATTAACTATTCCAGCTTTTGCTGAAAACATCCCATTTGGGTCAACTTTGCATAATCAATAAGATCAAGAAAATGATGTATTTTTGTAACCCTTTATTCTAGACAATTGTTCCTCTGTTTCTTAAGTTTCTCATGACACAAAAAGAATTCAATTTAGTTCATTATTCTATGAGTTATGCTCATAATACCACATATTGAGTACATTTGAAATTTGGGCTAGTTTAAGATCATGCATTCAAGTTGTACAACTCATATCTCTCAATTACAATATCTAAAAATTACAAAATTTATACCAATTTAAAGCTACTAGAGTAAGCTACAACTTTGGTGAAGATACCTTAGTCTAATTAGGCCTATATTAATACAGTTTATTCAATAACAATAGGATATGATTTCTGCCCTTGGTAGTGCTACAGCCTAAGCCAAGACTCAATTTCATGCCAATTTTGAAAGTATTAGAGATAGAACTGAAATTATACTTCTTCAAGAAAGTTGTAGAAATATGTCTCAATTTTAATCTGAATCAAGAATCAATTTATTTTGGAATCTACAAATCAAGATATAATCAAAATACCAAAGCATGTTAAATGAAAATTCTCTAATTCATAACATTCCAGCACATTCCCTCACTTTGATTCGCTCAATCCTTTTTCAAATCAGTTCCAATGGCTCTAAATTTTCATGGAGAGGAAAATCAATTTCTTATGAGTGTATTGGTTCAATTTTTAAGTCATTTGGAGGTTGGGAGACAAAGTTATAACAAAATGAGTGAGAGATGTTCAAAACAATCTTTCTATAGTAACCTTTGGTGCAACTCCTTGGTTCAATTTTTAAGTCATTTGGAGGTTGGGAGACAAAGTTATAACAAAATGAGTGAAAGATGTTCAAAACAATCTTTCTATAGTAACCTTTGGTGCAACTCCTCTTCACTTCTCTCTCTACAATGCATGTCTTCTTCTTCTTCCATTTTTTTTTCCAGATTTTCACACTTTTACACTATCCAACTCATACATATATCATCTATACTACTCCCCTTTTAGCTCAACAACACACAACAAATCAAAATCCAAGATTCAAACTTAAACATCAAAAATCGTATATCATTCACGCAAATTACAAATTTTTTTGCACTTTCTTTCTTCCATCTTCATCAATTATTACACTTCATTTAAATCATTTCTGTATCACAACCTCATCAAATCCTCATTCCTTATCAATAAACTCATTTAAATTCATTTCTCTAAACACTCAATAGATTCACGTATGCCAACAGTAAAAGCAGAGTATATTTATAAATCAAAATGGATGAAGTGTCTGCACTCTTCCAAAGCACGGTTTCAGTGATTTTTCAAGCTCAAAATTCACTTCAACTCCATCTTATAACATACCAATCATTAAATATACAGAAGCAACACTTGCAGCACACTCAAATTTTCACTCATGTTTAAGCTATTAAGCATCTTCAATTTATAAACACTAAACTATTAACTACGTAATGTATAATTCATTACACAAATCATGAAAAATATACGGTACTTACTAGTTTAAACTCCAACTCTTCCAAATCCCTTGAAACCTAATTTTCCAGTATACACAATCATCAATAGTCCTTTTCCAAACAAAAGTAAGAGAGTTGCAAAATTCTTTCTCCTTACGAAAACACATGACTTATGTCTTAACAATTCATTGCCACGTGTCACCATGCCTGTAAGCTATTTGTCACCAATTTAATCAGTTCACGTGTCACACTATAATTGGTGCATATTCCATTTTTTTTAGTCCAAAATACCCCAAATATTTGAAAATTTCCTAAAATTTACCAAAAATTCCGAAATAATAATTGTTATCACCAAATAAATTTTCAATGCAAATAATCCATAATTCACATTTTAATTATATTTATAAATCAATACCAGGAAAATGTCAATGAATGCATGTACAATTATTTTAATGTATCAAAAATAAATATTCACATGTGTGTGAATATACAATGATGCATAAACATGCAATGTACTTATAATTTCTCACAGTACGCTCAATTCACTATTCTGGAGTCTAGCCCTGAACATGGGATGTTACATATTTAATCCACATCTTAAACATATTTTTTCTAAAAATTAAATAAAAGTTTGAGGAAATAAGCAAATTCTTACATGAGTTCAAAAAACATGTCAAATAAGAATTCAATAGAGATAAGTTAGAAAGTTTTAAAAAAAATTGCCTTAAATGGGCAACATTAGTAGTTACAAAGCAAATGATTCATATTCATATCATTCTTATATGTAGTCTCCAAGAAAATATCAACTAGCTTCGTAAGTTTAGCTCCTATAACTTTTGTGCAGCTACAAGGATTGAGCCAGTGGTCATTTAATGCAAGCACTTGGACATCATCTTCTACTTTAACTCTATTGATGTATTGCCCTAAAAAATTAAAAAAAAATCAAAACCAATACAAATTAATTGTGAAAATAAGTATATTAAAAAGCAATGATATAAAATAAAAAATTAGAAAATTATAAAGGGATTAATGAAATAATTACCTTGTTAATTTTAATCAAGATACTAGAAGAATAAAGATTAGTCACATGTAATCAAACCTAATGAAAAAGGTTATAAAACAAAATTTGGACTAAAATTAATATAATTTTTTGTTGAAAATAAATCTAAATAATAATAAAATATCCTAAAAGAGTATTACACAATTTTTTTTCCTGTTTATGAAATCATACTCAACACCTTATTACCCTCTAACCAAACTAGCCTTGATTCATCTTGCTTTGCTTTACTTCCATTTATCTCCTTTAAAGTTCTTGCACCACCAAATTTAACCCCTTAACTTGAGTGCCCACGTTCCTTTACCATTACTAACTCCACTCTCATTACTTCTATAGCTCCTTCTGGATCCTCTCTTGAACTCTCCTAATGAATTCTTAAACACTTTATCATTGGAAAAAATTAGGTTTGAAAAAGGTTTTAGTGAATGATATGAACCTAGTCTTCTTTAAATTTGTTGAAATTGAGGCAAACAAAACATCATCACTAATTTCCCTTAGCATTTTAATGATAATCCCCTCTTTAAAAAAAAGAAAACCAAGCATTTTTCTTAAAAATTTGCAGCAGAAATAGGTTCTTATATAGATTAACATCCATAAAATTCCTTTAGAATATTGGACCATTAAATGACTTAGCCATTTGGAAAGTAATATTGGCAAGACAATAAGCAGAGATGAAGCTACAATAAGCATGATGTGTGTTAGTTATTTTGAGTTTTTTTTTTCATTTTAGATATTCAACAAAATTTGCTCAAGAAGATACCTCTCTTGAGACTTAGGTGCATGTTAGTTATGTTGAGTTTTTTTTGGTCATTTTAGATATTCAACAAAATTTGCTCAACAAGATACCTCTCTTGAGACTTAGGTACGATGACAAGCTAATTAAATATTTTATGGTAGGAAAATTTTAAAATATCATGAGAAATTGTATTTCAAATAAGCTCAAAGATTGTACGAGCTAAGTATAATTGATGGTCTCATAATTGAGGGATAATTTTACACTTGGAATAAGAAGCAATAAGTTAAATTGTTCCTTAGGAGAAACCTGGATAGAATTCTTATTAATAGACAACGAATCAATACTTTTTAAAGGAGCAAAGATGTATATAACTATCCTCCATTCTTCGATAGCCATTTCACTGAAATTTATGATTTGTCCTTGAAGCAATAGAAAAGAACTCCCTTTCATTTTAAAAATTATTTTATTAAGGATGAAGGGTTTGTAAATTCAATTAAAAATGGATTAACACATTAATTTCAAATCCTTTATTTCTATCAGAAAAAATACATATAGTAAAGAAGGAGTTGAAGAAGCTTAATCTCAAGAGATATGGTGATACAAATCAGGTAGTGTCTGTTACTAAAGCCTCAACATACGAGGCTCAATATTCTTTATATATCGATCCCTTAAATTCGTCAAAATAGGAAATTGAGAGAACATCCCTTTCTAATTACACAAGTAGTTCTAAAAGTTAACAATTCAATCCTTAAACAAAGATCAAAGATTCAATGGTTATCTGAGGTTGGTAGTTATACTACTTTCTTCCATAAAATAGTCTTCCCAAGGAAAAACTCTATTAGAATTTTCTTATTTCAAAATTCAATTGACATTATGGTTTAAACTTAAGAGTATTTATTAAAAGCTTCTTCTTGTATTTCTTCTTTATAGATCATTAAATCTCTCATCTTTATAAGTATCTCTAATTCTGATGCTTAAAATATTATTTTTCCTTTTAATAAATCATATATAAAGAATCTAGCATCAACTCTCTCATCCACCCAACTGTAGTCTCAAGCCTACCTAGCCGCACAACCGAAGTCTCTAACCATCCTAACTGCTCCAGAAGCTCTACTTAGTGAAGTTGAAGAGTCTGCTAAGATCCTAAAAGTTGGGCTTGTACCCTAGCTTTGGGAGCTCTCAGATTATCCAGCTCTAGTGTTAAACCTCTTGTCTCAGGAGGCAGTGGCTGCTCTTCTGTATGTTGCTCCAATGTATCTCCACCCTCCACTGCTAGTTCGTCAGGTTCCCCGATAAGTTTGCATATGTCACCTATGATTCCCTGAAGTTTGTTGACCATGCGTATATGTTGCATCACTGCCAAATTAAATGCCACCATGGTAATCATTTGCCACATTAGGGGTAGTTGATCAAATAAGCCAATCCGTCGCGTCAGTTTGATCATATAAAGCTCGACATAAATTGTGCCTACCTTTCTATCTCTGCTCCGAGGCTTTGATCAATTGGGCAAGTGCATGCCCTAGGTAAATTGACGTCCTCTCGCTCATGCTCCATAAGTAATACACATCCATATTTCCAACGACTCCCTAGCTGTCACTCCGACCGCTTAACGTGTGACTCAGAATACCATGAATCTATTTGAGCACAGGATGTCGAAGTGTAGAAGCCTTAGATTTGCTTGGTTCATAGTTATTCTCTATGCTAATCATTGTCCAGAAGGCCCGAGGAGATAGTTCATACGAAAAGCTAGTCCTTAATTCCCTGTACTCTATCGTCCCTATGCACTCCTAGTCGTATAGACCTATTGTAACATCCCGTTTCCATACAAAGGGTCGAACCATAGAAACTGGTGCACGTGAGATCAATCGGAGAAATTAGGAAAACACATCTCATGCTCATGCATTAAATAATATACATATACACGTGATCAGTGATTTTTGCACATGAAAAATAACTGTACATGCATTCATGACATTTTCCCTGTATAGTTGTGAATAAATGTGAATTATAAAAAAAATATGAATTGGGTATAAAAATTGTATTGGAGGGGGTTATAGTGGTTTTCTGATTTTTAGAGAGTTTTAGAAATTTTTCGGGATCAATTTTGGATTGGGAAAATGCCAAGCGACAGGCTGATTGTATACCGGTAGTGAAACTAACTTTTTAATGGCACTGGAATTGTTGATAAATGATTTTAGGAGTTATTATATTGAGCCATTGGAATTTTTGGGGAAAATTAGACTAGAAATTGATTTTTAATTGGAAAGAAAACAAGTGAAGGCTTAGGCTTGTGACATGTGGCAAGTGACACACGTCACTTGCCTAACATGCCACTTTTGTCTTATTAACAAGCATTTTATCCCTTCTTGAGTCTTCATTCACAACTCTTCTTATTTGTCTTCTTCTTGTAAAGCTTTGTTAAAGTGTTTAACGAGTTTAAAAGAAAATCCTTCTCATCCGAAGCTCTCCTCTCCTCCTTCTTCTTTGATGGTTGCTTCTACTTGTTCTACCCTTATAAAAAACTCACATATCTTACTTGCCTTCTCTTCTTTTACTCACCAAAAATCCAACCTAATACATGCATAGTGATGATGAGTACGTGTATGGTGTGGGAAGGAAGTGACTTTGGTGAAAGTGTAGAAGGATTGAAGA
>JANQBM010000009.1:4286247-4298128 GCA_025594535.1 Erythroxylum domingense
GAAAACAAATTAACAATGAAAAATTAAACACATAGGAATAAATAATAAATTAGCTTTATTGAATAAAGAAATAATAAAATAAAATAAGTTAAAAATTAACTAACAATCTAATTAATCTCAAAATTAAAATTAGAAATACTATAATTAAGAAATTAAGCTAACCTAATTGTTAAATTAAATATTTTAATCCTACAATTGAAATTAAAAACCCTAATTTCTCAATTACACAAAATTGATGAAATTAAACATTGAATTCATGAAAAAAGCAAAATAACATGCAATTAAACACAAACCCAATGTCAATTAATGTTGAAAGCAACTAATTAACCTAATTTAACTCAAAAATATCAAAATTAAACATTTAGTGAGCAAAAATCACACAATTACATAATTGAAGTTTAATTTTCACCAAAATTACATGTAATTAGTTAAACTAAATGAAGAAATTAGTTGCATAATGAAAATAATCAACTATTAAACCATAATTAAGCATAAAATCACAAAAATCTCACAAAACCCCAAAATATGAATTCTAGCATTTTAAAGCATAAATGAGATAAATAATGCAAAACACCCAATTAATCATGCTTAAACAAGTATATCTGATCACGTGTCACTAAATCGCAGCTTTTTACTGATTTACATAGTTTGGTACATGGATGTGTATCAAAATGTGTAATTATACACTAGTGTGTCAAGAGAACATGTGATTCCTTGTAAACGTGTGCAAATCTAAAATTAGATGCTCAAATATAAAAATTTTTCACTAAACATTATAACGCATAACACACATACCCTATATATTAATTATGCGAATTTTTATCATTATAATGCCTGATTTCCTATCTTAAATTTCATAAGAACTCAATTAAAATCTTATACTAACATAAAAGTAAGAACAAAATAATATAAAATTTAAATGAAAACCAAAACTAATTCATGGGTTGTCTCCCATGTAGCGCTTGTTTAATGTCTTTAGCTTGAGTACCTTTAAAACTCAAGGTAACTTATATAAATTATATTTTTGTAGCCTTACTGTAATTTCCATAACTTGCAATTAGGCTACCTTTAACTCTTTCTAACTTGTTTCTCTTTTGGCTTGCTCCTTTGAATTGAGAGAACATATGACTCTTTGTAAATGTGTGCAAATTTAAAATTAGATGCTCAAATATAAAAATTTTTCACTAAACATTATAACATATAACACACATACCCTACATATTAATTACGCAAATTCTCGTCATTATGATGCTTGATTTCCTATCTTAAAGCACATAAGAACTCAAGTAAAATCCTATACTAACATAAAAGTGAGAAAAAAATAATATAAAATTTAAACGAAAACTGAAACTAATTCATAGGTTGTCTTCCATGTAGCACTTATTTAACGTCATTAGCTTGAGTACCTTTGAAACTCAAGGTGTCTTATATAAATTATATTGTTGTAGCCTTACTGTAAGTTCCATAACCTACAGGTAGGCTACCTTTAATGCTTAATAACATTTTTCTCTTTTGACTTGTTCCTTTGAATTTACAATGGTTTTGGTAGATCTTTAAATGTAGAGTCCTACAAAATATCTTGACAAGATACATTATATTCAATAATATCCATAAATTTAATAGAATGATTATTGACATTAGAGATTCTAAATATATCCTCTTCATCTCCTACCTTTAATTTTAACTTGCCTTCGTCAACATCTATAATTGACTTAGCAGTTGCCAGAAAGGGACGATTGAGGACTAGAGGTCTAGGAACATTCCCAAAATAGTCCACATGTTTGGAATAAACTGATTGACACTCTTGTTCTTTGATGCTCTAGCCCACACACCTGGCATTACATCACTCGAACTTGTGGAGCCATTATAAGTCTACCTGTTTCTACCTGTTTTCTACTTAAGGCTTCCACTTGGCTTGCCAACTGTGCCACTGCGTCTACTTCATATACTCCCACTAGCTTATTTTTTCGTGTTTTAGTTAAGCACCACTGATAGTTGTTCATGAACATATCCTCTATTAGATATTGGGCTGCCTTTGATAATTTGTTGTTCAAAGTCCCTTGAGCTACCGCATCTATATACTACGTAGTGCTTTGACTTAGCCTATTGTAAAATGTTTGGATCTGCATCCACAGTGGTAGTCGATGGTGTATCCATCGTCTCAGCATATCTTTGAATCGCTCCCATGTATCATATAACGATTCACCTTCAACTTGGGAGCATAAGGGATGTCATTCCTTAGTTTCTTATTCTTTATGGGTGGGATGTACTTTAATAAAAAATTCTTCGTCACTTGTTCCCAAGTAGTCAACAAAGAGCGTGGCATCGAGTTTAACCATTGCTTGGCCTTCCCCCTTAAATAGAATGGGAATAGACGCAGTCTAATGGCATCGTCAGTAGATCAATTAATCTTGAAAGCATTATAGATCTCTAGAAAGTTAAAGATATACGTGTGAGAATCCTCGTCTTTTAGTCCATCGAATTGAACTGATTGTTGCACCATCTAAATGATGCTCGACTTTATCTTGAAGGTTTTAGCTTGGGCAATTGGTTTCACGATACTAGACTCTACACCATCAGTTTAGTCTAGTCTAGCATAATTGAACATGTTTCAATATCTACTTCAGTACCCAAGTCTTTTATTAGACGATCTAGCTCAAACTCCCACAGTTATGTATTTTGGAAATTCTTATGCACTGTTCTTTCAATCTCTGGATTTGTATTTGTTAAACTCTCAGAAGTGCTCCAGGTCATAAACAGACTAAGAGTCTAAGTCTATAAAAAAAAATAAAACAAAAAAAACTAACAATTAAAATAATGAAAAATAAAACAAAAATAAAACAGAATAAAATAAAATAAAAATGACTAGACTAATAAATTAAGGTTTTCCTAATATTATTATCCACTAAAATGATGCCAAAAATTTTTTTGATAAATTTTTATGTTATTAATATTTGAATTAACTATAAATGCATGACCTAACTGTAGCTAGCACAAGCAAATATAGGTCGATCCCATAAAGACAGTGATTACTAGTACTTACTTTTCTTATATTATCTAACCTACGAATTGGATGTTGGTTTTTAATAAAGAAAATAAACTTAAACTATTAAACTAAAATAAGAAATAATAACAAACGAAGAACAAAGGAAACACTTAGGAAACTCAATAATAAAGATTAGTGTCTAGGTGATGAATCCCCTAAAACCATTCAATAATTAATCTTTTATCATGCAATTATTTTATTGATTATTGGATAGTGACAATTTTTATTTTATGTTAATAACTCTTAGGGATGATAGTCTCGGCCCAGCCTAGCCCAACTTTGCCTTGGGTTGGTCGGGTCATATGGCCAAGACTGCTTGGCCCTACCAGGCCACTGGCCTGGCTTGAGCCAAGACTATCGAGGCTCGTGGCCAAAAGAGAATGTGCAATCCGACATCAGTTTGTCAATTTTTTAAAAAAAGTGTAGAAGGCTCGACCGAGCCTGCTTAGTGACCTGTCAGGCCCCGAACCAGTCAATTTGTGGTTGAGCGGGGGCCACGAGCTGCTTAGCCCCTTGCCCATTTCCATCCCTAATAACTCTCTTAAGACTACTAACAACTAACCCATAGGGTGATTAACCGAAATGTTTCTAGTTAAAGTTCCTAATATTGCATTATCGATTTATGAATTCGGCTATTAAGTTTGGTCCTAATCCAAAGGATTTATTTCAACCTATATCTAGGTTTGCAATAAACTCCTTTCAATTATTGTAGATCTATACATACATAGGATTTCTCAATCTTCATGATATGAAATCACATCATGCACAAATATCCTGGATTTATTAGAACATGCATAAAACACATAATTGAATCATAATAAATCAATTAAATAATTTCATTAAATAAAAGAATCAAGATATATTGTTATCCCACTTAAGGTTCATTACACTTAGACACTAAGCACGTTTAGTTACACATGATAGAAAATGAATAGAAAATAAGGAATCATAATTCTAAATCTCCCTTTGTCTTCTATTGAATGTTCTTGCAAGTTTGAGAATTGATGTTGTAATATATTAGATCTTTTGATGATTTCTTCACATTCTCCACATTTCTAAATCAATATTGTCCCTTCTGTAAGTTTTCTACATCTACTCCAAAAATTGGCTCTTGCTCATTTACCTTCACTCACATCCTTTTATAGTAAATTTTAGATTTTTTGGGACATATACAGTCTATGGGCATGTGAGAGACTGTATATATTCAAAAACTCTAGAATTTGTGATTTTACACGAGCTCTGAGACTTACACAGGTACAAACACCACCTTGTATCTCTAATTTGCTTTAAATCTTCGTTTTATGCTGTGTTTTCATCTAAAATTTTCTCCTTTTGGTCCAAGAAGTCAATTATAACCTATAAACGCACTTAAAGTAAATTAAGTACCAAAAATACAATAAAAATATAAAATATCAAGCAAAATACATCTAATATGGGTGTATAAATATATTCAAATATGCATTTATAGGAAGACTAGTTTGTCTAGATAAGACATAGCTCTAGTTTGTTCACAAACAAATTATATTATAAGATTTTCAGTCAACAAAGACCTAAAGCATATTGGTTTGGAATCATTGGGTACAAAGGTCATATACCAAGATTGGCATTCATTATGTAGCTCAACATGCTTAATAGGTTAAGCACACTAGTTAGGAGTTTGCAATCAAGATGAGGAATACAACAACCATATGTTCTTAAATGCAGCTACAATAGAGAAATCTGGAGAACAATTCAGTTGGCTTGTAACTATATATGTAGAAGCTTGGAGTGGAATAATATTATAACTGAAATGTCATCAACCACACTCCCTAAGGATGATATGTTACTTTTTAAGCTATCTTTAGCTACCATTGTGTATGAAACATGGAAGGAGAGGAATAAAAGAAGATTTACAAGTGAACACATAGAATTAAGACATTTCAACTCTAACATTATGTTCAAGATAAGAGAAATAATGATTATCCATTAGTAGGAACCCACATTCTCTGATTTTGTACTCCACACATGGAGCCTATAATGTGGTTTTGATTCTCTATAGGCTATAATGGTTGTACATGCTTTTGTCTTATATGTTATCCTAGAAGAACCAATTACCAGGTTATGGCTTTTGTTTTGGTCCTAAGGATCTCAAACTCTCCATTATAGGGCATTGTCCACTTTTTTACAATTCAATACACTTATTTTATTTGTAAAAAAATATATCTTCTTTACCAATAGAATCTTATTCATTATTCTAATAGATTTGGTTTCTAATCCCCTACTTCTTTTGGAGTGCAAACTTTGTACCATTTTCTTTTTTTATGCATCATCCTCTTTCCCAGTCCTTAGGAAGTTTCTAGGCAATCTTTACTAGGCATGATTTGCTTGAGAGGTAATGCTTGTGGATATGGAGGTTGTTGCATATGGAGTGTATCAACTGTAGTCTTCTTGCATATATTAGAAATTGATTGTTCTAACTTTTAATTCTATTATAGATGGCATCATATATAGGTAGAAAGTCTTTGCTATTGATCTTTTTGGCTAAAATTAGGATAGTTAGGCATTTTGATCCATTATAGGTAAGTTGTTCAACTTCTACAAAGCTACTTGCAGACACAAAAAGAATGAAGCACTGTCAAAACTTAATTTTTATTTTCTTTAAGTTTTCTAAATAAATAAATCAAAATGGATAATAAATATGGAAAAATTAAGGTTTTGTTCTCCATAACCTAATATTTGCCCAACAAAGTTAGGTTATATTTAGTTCTAAATCATTAGTTTCTACCCAACAAATGCAGCAATTCATTTAAGGCTCAAGTCTTGAATTTAAGCCTAGTGCAAGTTTTACATTTCTTAACTCATTTAGTTTAACTCCAATGTTTTCTTTATCAATAGAAACTTACAATTACAGTCATTTAGTGTAAGGTTATCCATTCTGTTAAAGTCAAACTTCAATTCCGGTTCTTATTCAGTAAATAGGGAAAATTTTTAATTAAACTCTTTCACATGTCCTAAGCTCATTTCGTATCAAAACATTTCTAACTTTCCTTCACAAATTAATCAAAAACTAAATATCCTTTTTCCAACTTCTCCATTTCCCATGTTTCTCGACAGTAGGTCAAAATGTCTTGGGTTTTGATTTCCGAGTGTGTCACACTTTTGGGCCTTTATTATATGTGAACCACAAATTTCATACCCATATGGAAAGGCAACTTCAAATCATACCATATGCAACACAACCACCTCATTTTGTGGAAACGAAAGGAAGGAGACATGTCTCTCACTTCCCCTCCACAAACCCAGAGTCACGTTTTATCTTAAACCACTGCCTCTCTCTTCCTGCTCCGTCTCCTCTTCATCCTCCAATTAGACTAAATCGTCCATTTCTTTTACAGCACTCATTAAACCATGCTAAACAATCCTTCACCTTCCTCCTTATCCCCTTCTTCTTCTCTTCTCAGATATACTGTCTCCAAATCACCAATCTTGGACTCCCCAATAAGAACCAAGACTGACCTCTTCAAGCCGCTTTCTTCTTCTCTTTTCTATTCACAGTCACCCTTTCACCACAGTTTTCACTGCAAGAATCAACTCCTCAGTCCATGTCCACTTGGCAGGAGGCTCGATTTCAGGTCTTGGGGTGTTTCTGGGTTTGATTTTGGAAGCCTTGAACCTGTTCTGGAGGCAGCTGGAGTGTTGACAGCTATAATTGTTGTTCACGAGGGAGGTCATTTCCTTGCTGCTTATCTTCAGGGCATCCATGTAAGTAAATTTGCTGTTGGTTTTGGTCCTGTTCTCGCCAAGTTTAATTCAAACAGTGTAGAGTATTCTATTAGAGCTTTTCCGTTGGGAGGATTTGTGGCGTTTCCAGATAATGATCCCGAGAGTGATATTCCAATAGATGATGAAAATTTGCTCAAGAATAGACCGATATTGGACAGGGTGATAGTAGTTTCAGCTGGTGTTGTTGCCAATTTAATATTTGCATTTGCCATTATCTTCTTTCAAGTATTATCAGTTGGTTTGCCTGTTCAAGAAGTCTTTCCTGGGGTGCTTGTGCCTGAAGTGCGAACCTTTTCTCCTGCTTCACGAGATGGACTTCTTTCTGGAGATGTTATTCTGTCTATTAATGGAACGGAATTGCCTAAAAATGGGCCTGATGCTGTCTCAGACGTTGTCGATGTCATTAAAAGAAATCCCCGAAAAAATGTATTGCTCAAGATTGAGAGGGGAAAACAGGACTTGGAGATTGGGGTCACCCCTGAACAGAATTTTGATGGAACGGGGAAAATTGGTGTTCAATTATCACCAAATGTTAAGGTCACGAGAATTATAGCTAGGAATGCATTGCAGGCGTTTGATTTTGCCGGAAAAGAATTTTGGGGTCTCTCATCAACTGTTTTGGATAGCTTGAAACAAACATTCTTAAACTTCTCACAATCTGCCAGTAAGGTTTCAGGTCCAGTGGCCATTATTGCAGTTGGTGCAGAAGTTGCTCGGTCTAACGTTGATGGGCTTTACCAGTTTGCAGCTGTTCTGAATCTTAACCTTGCAGTCATAAATCTTCTTCCGTTACCTGCCTTAGATGGGGGCACGTTAGCCTTGATTCTGTTAGAGGCGGCTCGGGGTGGTAGAAAGCTTCCTTTGGAAGTGGAGCAGCGAATTACATCATCCGGGCTCATGTTTGTTGTACTCCTTGGCCTATTTCTCATTGTCCGAGATACATTGAATCTTGATTTCATCAAAGATATGTTGTAGTTATAAATAGGTTCTCAACTTCAGCAGTTAGCTTGGATTGGTTGAAGACCCCCCTTGGTTGGTGGCTGAAGATGTCTCAGATGGAATTAGTCCTTTAAGCTAAAGATATCTTTTGGCAAACACCTTATAAAAAAGATGCATGTTACATGTGTCATGGTTCATTATTCATCCTCTAGGCCTCTCTTCTTCGCTGCAAGTCATAGTTTCTTAAATGATAACCTTAAACAGTTTAATGGGTTGTAAGCTTATGATTTTAAGATTCAGCAGATGTCCACAACAGTATACATCTTTTCATTGGATTCGTTGCACTGGGATTTTTCCATTAATCAAACTTTACCCTGTTGTATAGTTGATATTGAATAGATTTCTTTTCTCCATAAGAACATTCGTTAATAACACTCAGCTCTACTATTCCTTTTATCGTTGGTGGATTTTGTTACTCGGATACGTGGATTTCCTTGGCGTAAGAGCCTATAAAGGAAAGCAAAAGCCACTTAGCTTGCACAACATGGTTCTTGTATCTTCGTGTTTACGATTATTAATCTCGTTGCAAATCTGTCACCGGTGCTTTGGATCATTAAAGTTGCTTCAACTTGTATTGTTTTGTTTCGAATGAGTTGGTGTATGGCAAGAGACACGTTGGTTTTGACAAGAGACACAAAAGGAAGCCTTATCTTGATATCCTATTTAGGTAAAATTCAAGAACCCTAGTAGTTTGAATTGCAATTTAGAAGTCCTATGGTAAGATATTGAGTTATTTCTTGCATCTAATTCACGAACAATTGTAGTTTGAATTTCACTTTAAAAGTTCTATCGAAGAAGTCATAAAGACCGAAAAGGTTACCCTTTTCTATCCGTAAGTTACAATTTTGAATTACAAAAACAACCTCTTTGTAAAATACAGAGAAAAAGTTACATAAAATTGACAACCCTCTTTTGATTCTCACAAAGTAGGGCACAAAATGTTAGTCAACCCTCCATATTTGACATTTGCAACTTCCATAATTGAAAGAAAAAAACAATGATTTGTGTTTGAATTTAATTTGGTTTCTTCCTTCTTCTGTTATATAAAGAGAAAGGAGAGGATTGCATCGTTTGTAATGAATAAAAAACGAGAGAGTGAAGAGAGAAAATATTACTAAGTGGGAGAGATTTAATTAGTCTTGATTAAGTCCTCGATCGGATAATTGTTTGTGGGCCGATCGAGCTCAGACTCTAAAGGCTTACTCTACACTGGTAGTAGTTCATATCCGACGGTCAGAATCGTGATCGGAGTTCTGATTTTTTGATAATTCGTGGTCTAAGTCAGATGGCTCGCGGGTCGACCTAGCCCATGATTGAATGGGTCACGAGCGGGCTAGCCCAGCCTGACCAATCCTTACTTTTTTTTTGAAAAAATTTACAAAACAACGTTGTTTTTGTCATTCCGATCGGGCCGAACTATTTTGGCCTGCGTCCTGGTCAACTCGAGTCAAAATCAGATCAGGCTAGGCCGGGCTAAAATTAACATCCCTAATTGAGAAGGTTCTTCAGAGATTTAACATGGACAAGGCTAAATCAATAAGTACTCCACTTGGTAATCATTTAAAGTTGAGTACCGAGTAAAGTCTATCTACTGATGATGATAAGAAAGATATTAAGAAAGTTTCTTATGCTTCAGCAGTGGGTAGTATGATATATCCTATGATGTATACAAGGCCAGACATATAGTTAGTAGATTCCTTTCTAATCTGGGTAGAGAGCATTGAAAAGTTGTGAAGTGGATTATGAGATATTTTTAGGGCACTTTCAACTTGTGTTTGAGTTTTGGAAGTGAGAAACTTTAATTGATTGGTTATTCAGATTCAGATATGATAGGAGAAATTGATTCTCAGAAATTTACTTCAAGATACCTGATTAATTTTGCAGGGGGGAGCTGTGGCATGGCAGTTGAGGCTACAAAAGTGTGTTGCACTATCTACCACTGAAGTTGAGTTTATTGCAACAACAGAAACAACTAAGGAGTTGTTGTGGATGAAGAAGTTTGTTCAAGAACTTGGTTTCAAGCAGAAGCGATATGTGTTGCATTGCGACAACTAGAGTGTCATTCATCATGGTACAGAAGAATTCTACATTTCACTCTATATCAAAACATGTCGATGTCAGGTATCATTGGATCTGAGATGCATTGGAGTCTAAGGAGTTTGAACTTGAGAAGATTCACACTAACGATAATGGTTTTGATCTGTTGAAAAAGACACTACCAAGAGGAAAGCTTGAAACATGCAGGTTGATTATTAGGATAACAGTCCGTTCCAACTAGCTAGTCAAATGTGTCGGAAGGGAGAGATTTGTTAGTCAACTTTCCATAGTTGACATTTGCAACCTCCATAATTGAAAAAAAGCAACCTCCATAATTGAAAAAATAATAATGGTTTGTGTTTGAATTTGATTTGATTTCTTCCTTCTTCTGCTGTATAAAGAGAGAGGAGAAGATTACATCATTTGTAATGAATAAAAAATAAGAGATTGAAGAGAGAAAATATTAGAAGTAGGAGAGAGATTCAAATAGTCTTGATTAAGTCCTTAATCGGGTCGTCGTTTATGGTCCGATCGAGCTTAGACTTTGAAAGCTTACTCTACATTGGTAGTAGTTCATATCCAACAATTAGAATCGTAATCGGAGTTCTAATTTGCAGATGATTCGTGGTCAAAGTTGGGATTGACTTTTGGTATCCTAGAATTCTATCATTGAGCAGTTTTGATCAATCTCACGATCGGATGATGAAACATAGTTCAATTGGGCTGAAACTTTGACAACTGTTATAGGGCACATTGATCTTGATATTCAACGGTGGGTTTGTTGTTTGGAGACCTTTTGGGTGATCTGCTTGGGCTATTTTGGAGAGTGTGATTCTGGGTGATTTCGCAAACTCTCTTGATGATTTCTCATGTTGTTATTTTTGTTGTTGCCTCAAATTGTTGTATTCTTGATCTTATTGTTGCTTCCTCTAATGGGATAATAGAGAGAACTTCTTGTTGTATCCATTATTTGTTGATAGTGGAGATTTTGCCTAGACTTCGGTCCTGAAGTTTCTACTTCTTACATCGAGGAGATTTTTCACGTAAATCACGGTGTTGATTTTATTGAGTATTACATTAGATTATTTTATTGTCTAATTATTTTCTAAAGATTTACACAAGTAGGGATAATTAATTTATATTTGGTGTCAGGCATAACACATTGTTATTGTATCGACTAATTGGTAGGTCACTTCCTCTGCATCTATCGACAGTTCTCCCATCATAAAATAGGGTTTTTTGATTGCTAGTGTGATTGTTAAGTTAAAACAAATTCTTACAGTCTATCATTAATATTTGTGTAAATTGTAGCGATGTAAGCCTCATATTGTACCACTAGTTTTAAAACTTAAAATCTTTATGGAGTAAATCAAAAATTTTAAAAACTTTTAATCCTAAAACCTAAATCACCCGATAACCCCACCTAATGTCGTCTACTATACTACGTCTCGCTCTCTCTCTCCTCTCTCATAGTCATCGTTTCCGCTGGGATCAGATCCTCTATTCCAGTTAACTAGTTCTTACCCTGTTCCATTAAATCCCACCCACACATTTGTATGAGGTCCATACAAATATGTGGACTAGATTAAGTGGCACAAAGTTGAAACACCAAACCGCAACAAGGTGTTCTAACCCGTTGCCACCACTCATCAGTTGTCTCCACCCGTCACAACTTGTCATAGCCTATCGCTTGTTAAAGGTCGTTGTAGTTTGCACTCGCATCGCCCACTAACATCAATCGTCGTCTCCGCCTTTCGTTGCCTCCGTCAGAAACTCACAGTTCCTTATAGCCCATTGCCATATGAAATGTAACACCCCCTCACCGTAGGGTACGCACCGGGACGCCCGTAAGTCATTCCGATACATACCCTATGATAAAGGAGTGCTACGTGCAATCACTACAATACTCCACATGGCATCATATCAATTTGAATAATAAAGCAGTAATTATAAACCACATTAATTTTTAAAACCAAATTCTTCCTCTTTTCATTGCTCAAAATCAACAGTTTATACATCATCAAACTGTACTGTCTG
>JANQBM010000009.1:4321702-4341774 GCA_025594535.1 Erythroxylum domingense
GGAGCAAGTGAAGGAGAAGAATATTGAGCTAATTCATGTTAAAAGTGAAGATCAAGTCGCTGACATATTTACAAAACCATTGCCAATCAAGTTGTTTGAAAAGTTCAAGGATCTTCTCGGCATCAAGGACAAAAGAGAATTAAGTTTAATGAGGGGTGTTGATGACTAAACTTAATTTGTCTTGAAATTTGTAACAGTGCAGTGGGCGGATTTTGAGGCTGTTTTAAATGAGAAGTTGAAGAGGCAAACGTTATCTATTTTTGGTATATGACATATGCATTTGCGGTGCTTTGATGTCTAGTTTCTGATGGTTCATGTTTCAGGTCGTTTGGAGTTCCCTATAAGAAGTTATAGTCAGTTTATTGAAAAGACATCAGAAATAAAAGTACTGTTTAGAATTCTGATGTTTGCATTTATTCTTGTACGAATTTCTAGGAGTCTAGCTTAATGTTTAAAACTATAAATAGAGATGTATGCTGTTGTAAGAAAGGTGTTGCAAGTGAGAAATAAACGTGTTTCATACCGAAATTTTCCGTATCTCCTTATACCAGTTAATCGTCATTCTTATTTTTATCAAGGACTGGGTATTCCATAGGATACAGTGGGGAGAACTGATCTGGTGGCTTGTCTAGGGGGCGAGTTTTCTTCGTTGGCCGTGATTCATGGGAAGAGACGTATTCGCAGGATAGAGGGCTCATGAGAACTCTTAAACTTCGCTCAACTCTGTACGAGATAGAACTTCCCCTTCTTGAGTTAGTAATTACAAATTGTGTGCTTAAACTAAAATAATATGACAGTTTAATATGCAGCCTTAAGTTTTTTATCCTCAAAAAAATATATATATTACAAACTTAATATGCCACCTTAAGTTTTTTATCCTCTCTCTCTCTCTCTCTCTCTCTCTATATATATATATATAAGCTTATCTGACTTGCTGGTGCAAATTCAGCTCCCAAAACAAAATGACCCATTTTCAACTCCAGGCCGTTGCATGGAGCTCTCATCTTCTTCCCCGCCACAACCTTTTTTGGCTTTCAAATTCTCGTCTTTCCTTTAACCGTGAGTTCTCACAACCTATTGTTTTCTTTACTAATTAATATAGTTTAATTTGATTCCTTGTATGCATCTAGTTTCAAGACTAGATGGAATTGCCCACTTACATTTTTGGCAAGGTAGATATGGAGGACTGGCGCTGTCCGCGTCCAAAGTCGAGAGCTCCAATTTGGACATGAAGAAAAAGAGGTTTGAGCTGTTGGGTTTGTACTTGTGTCAGTCAGCTTTGCCTCGTACCCACGTTGTCAATGATGTAAAGATGTTCTTCTAACACTATCAGGCAAGTAGTGGAACATATATGTCTCCTCAAAGCCAAGGAAGAAGTGTCCGAGGAGGATGAGATGGGCATGTTGGATCATCTTTATACGTCCCAGTATCAAATGCGTGGCATCGTGACAGTATCTTTGGGTTCATTTCCTTTTAATTGATCTATTATTGTTGTTCACCACAAAATATATCTTTTATTTTGTTTGAATTTAGCCCTTACATGATAAACAAATATCAGAATTGTTATTGTTTAAATGTCGAATTTGCATATTCGGAAGAAAATTATTTCACTTTCAGTACTTAGGTACTGGACACCCTGACGGAGCGCAATTGCAAAGGGTTGCGGTCCTTTCTCCTTGAACGATCTTTGTTACGTACTCATGTGGATCTCCTATTTTCTTCTCCAGGACGTATCTCCAATGAAGTTGAAGGAAAGTATACACACGCTCTTTGCATGCGGTTTCAACGGAAGGATGATGTTGCAAGATTCTATGATAATCCTTTCTACTTGGAAATTCTAAAGGAGCATGTAATGCCATACTGCCATGTATGCCCTGCCATGTAAACACCTTCTCTAAATGTCTTTAAACTTATATTCTTTTCTCAACCATGCATACTTGATTTAGGATTTTACATATGTGCTGCTTACTTAACAACTAAATTTTGATGCGTACATAACAGGAAATAGTTAATGTGGACTTCGAATCTGAAGTAGAAGATGATATTCTTTCGATTTTTCGGAAAGGAGAGGTTTGGAGCTGTATCTTACCAATATCTGGTTCTATTATTTTTTCTTTAAGTATGTTTGTATTAGATATTTCATATATATAATTTCTGGACTCGTATTGTTTATTGAGGACACATGCCAATTACAGTTCTGTCTTATTTATTTTAGTTTGATTGCTGATTAGCGGGAAAAATGTCTGGTGTATGTTCTCCTACTTTAATGGACTTGTGATTTGTTGTGATAGGAATTCAATTATGGTGTCGAATTTGTTCTTCTTATTGCATTCGATGAGAATTCATTTGGTGCACCTGCAGAGGATGCATTAACGTCTTTGGAAAAGTTGGCAATAGACTTTCCATCCTTGATTGTCCAGATTACTAAAGGTTTGTTTCAGTTAGAAATTTATCATCACTGATTTAGCTTCTTTCTAGTCTTTCTCCGGAGCATTCTGCTGTGCAAGTATGGAATCGATTTTGATATTTAGCAACTATTGCCTTACAGTTATTTATTTTCTCTATATTAATGCTTACTCATTAGATCAGGCAAGATTTCCAGCATGAGATTTGTGCTTCTATACTTAGTTATTTGCATACGATTCACAGGTTCAAATTTCAACCTGAGCAGCAAGGAATTCACACATGCTGTAAACATAAGATTTCGATCAAGTGCGTCCTTAATCGCTCTGTAATGCAAAATCAAATTTTTTTCATGATGTTATGATTCCATGGGCAACAAATTTTGTCAAACTTGTACTGTGTTATCTCAAAGCCCCATTTACTGCTTCAGGATTTGAACCTTGGTGAGGGAGGTGGCTTATTCCTCCAATTATCACCGAACCAAAGTCATTACAATCAAATCTTACTATACTTCCTTTTAACTACTATTTTTTGGTATAATGTGCAGTGGAGGCATTTGAGATATTTTTTAGCAGCAAGGATTATAGAGATGTAAGGAATTCTATCTGTTTACATGACAGCACTTTTAACTTTGGTCCTTTTTTTGTTATTAATCATGACTTTATCTACTTAAAGTACTTTCTTATGGGAATTACATTTGATATCAGTTTCTACGCAGTTTTCCAATTGGGGTTTCTTTGACTTTTTTCTTCAAATGTTCCCTAGTTTATCTAAATCAAATTTGAATATTTCCTATCAGTTACCTTTGTGTCATTACTCACTGTTTGATGTGGTTAAATATTTTTAATGAAAATCACTTGTGATGCTTTGAATTTTTCTCAGTTTCTTTGGTATCAAAAAAGTATTGTAATTTTTGTTTTCAACTCACATTTTCAACTCATCACTTGTTGAGGTTTTATGCAAATCTATATTAGCTTGAACTTGTTGAAAATATAGGGTTGAAATTAGATTGGAACTTTCCAGACTTAAAACGTCAATGCTACCAAATTATAGTAACAAACAATTCCCAAATCTTGTTGTTACTTCTCTCAATCTTGATGCATGTATTCATATGATGAACAGTTGAAATCGAGATTATTTGACAATGCAGGTCTGGAGGTTGAAATTTGAGCTGATTACTAGGAAAACACTTTCCCTTCATTTTTCTGTTGATCCAGTGGGCGAGGATATTATGTAATGGTGGTCATTTGCTTTCTGGTGTATGTTCTTGCATGCAATGTCTGATGCATGGCTGGAAAGACAGATGTTTTATATCTTTCTGTGGTTTTGTTTTGGTATCCCACAGAGCAAACTTGGGACCTTGATTTCTAGGACCAAGCTAACAGGTTAGTTTCGCAGTAGTTTTTGTACCATGATTGAACTTCAACTTCATTCCTGAGATAAATGTATAGTCATTTGTTTATAGTTTCTTTTCTTCTGAGCAGCTTCATTGTGTGTGTTAGCCACATATGAATCTCATTTCCTAGTCCCCCTTTATGATATTTTTGAACGTCTTCAATCAGGTTTGGCCAAAATTCTTTGTCAGAGGCTAGGTGAAATATTTCAGTTACATTTTTAAACCATTGACATAAAGTGAAATCATAAATCTCAACCCTCTGCATATTCTACTAAATTCTAACCAAAAGCCAACACTTACTTCTATTTTCTTTTACTCAACATTTTATTTTTGTAACACATTATTATATATTTAGAGAAACAGGAAAGCCTTTCTTACCTATATATTGTTACGATTGATATTTGCAATAATCATTTTACAATTGATAACATGTTTTGCATGTCTTCCTCATGCAAAAATGGTGAAAATGTTTTGCTTGAAGTGACATCATTGGGATGGAAGGCGTCTTGAGAGGAGACCAAGACAGGTTATAGTAATCACACTCCAAGAAACTAAGCTCCCATCCAACCTTTTTATAGATGAAGGGAAAGGGTACAAAATGAAATAAAGGCATTATTCTGGGACGTTTCCCTAAACTGTATACATGACCTAAGGGTATGAACAATCTACATACAGTAATACATCACATGGACCACTGGTCCAACACACTATTGCTACATGATAGTATAATAAGTATCTTTCATGATAATGTTCCTTATTTCCTCCGTCTGCAAAAGGAGTTGCTACAGCATGGGTGAAAGTGCTCACCCAGTAGGAAATTTATAGACGAATTAGTGGAGCTTTCATTGACAATTTGTGCTTGTCTCTGCCTTTGATATTGCCATTCCACTAATTTATGAGCCCTGCAATCCCTTGGAAAGACAGGGTTGTCCCATGATTAGAATGTTGAAGGTTTCCAGTAAGGTATTGGTAAAGAAGTGGGGTTTTATGGAATTCATAATACCTTGCATGACCTAGCTTGTATCCATTGTACAGAATTTAAGTAGGGCTGTGTAACAATGTCATACTGACAAGAATGTTGGATTAGTTAATGGTGACTCTCATTATAAGAAACTGACTTGTCTTGAAGTCTATACTAATTACCATTCAGCACAAATAGAAATAACCATATATTTTATTGTGAAAATATTGTCTTCACGCTTGTAAGGAATCATATTGTAAATCAGTTTCCAGAAAAAAATTTCTTCCATTAACTTAGGCATTTAAGAAGACTCCAAGTTGCCTTCTACAGAATCTTTAACGTAATTGAATGCCATAATCTTTACATTATTATGTCCCTCTATGATAGTTCGAGAGTTACCCAAAAGATAATAGGTGCTAGTGAAGTTTCTCTTACCAAGTATGAAGCAATAGAAAAAGTCGGTGTTTTATATCCTTTTTAAAGCCAATAGGCTCTAGGACTTTGTCTAAGAAGGAAGTTACTAGACTTAATGGCTTCATTGTAGCTTTATAAATGTCTTTTTTCATCCTACATAATGAGTTCATCATCTGGTATACGATTGATCTTGGTTTATATAACATATAGCTTATTCTTGTTATACTCAGTAGAGTTAAAGGTGTCCCTACTAGCTTCTCCAACGAGGATCTTCAATTGTTCCTTAATTGTTTACAGTTTCCTCACACAGAAGTAAGACTTGTAAAAACTTAAGCATCAATTCATTTAGTAATAGATATACTAAATTTCGTAATTAATGTTTAGGTGCTGGACTAGTATATAATATGAATGTAATGGAATATGGTAATGATCTTTACTTTAACTGAATTGAGCTAACTAGAACAAGTTAATTAGAGCCCTATCTAATTTTTCCTTAATTGTAAATCATCTTTATGTTGGAATTCCCCAAAGGTAAGATCGTCTGGACCTAATTTCATTAGGCATTCAAAGAGGTCTTTAATGGATGAACTATTAACGTATTTTCTTAAGTATTTTTCTTATTTATTGTTAAATTACCTTGTTTCACTTAGTTTTTATTTCCTTTTGGATAATTATCCAAATTATACATTAAAAATGAAATTATGAAATAATTAAATGTAATTATAAACAAAAGCATGAAATTAATTTACAATTATTAAAGGAACATGATCTAGACTATGCTTGTATGCTAACTCGTGCCCTAAAAGTATCAAGTGTAATAAGGAACAAAGAATGAACTATGAAATTGTAGGAGACTGTGTGTAAGTAAGAAAGAAAATATTGCATTCTTCGATTAGGTGATACATTCATGGCAGGGGCTATTTATTTATTTTGAACAAGACAGTGAAATCCACATCTTAGAGTCACAATTATGTCAGTGGTGATATCTGTTACTCTAAAAAAAAAACCTAAATGCCTATGGTTTGGGTACATGACCATTGGGCATATCATATAATGGGAGTAGTAAATGTATTTAAAGGAATAAATCTTAACGTTATGGGATTTTAATCATTTAGGAGTAGGTAAAGATATGAGTTAACAAATATAGAGAATGTTATTTTAGTGTTTAAAAACTTATATTGACCCACATAATATAACTACTGTATGTTTATAAAATTATGAAATTAAAAGTTCAAGTAGAAGAGTTACTCATATTAGCATAATCATTTTATTGCAATCTAATTTGATTAATTTTCTAATTTTTTATTTTTTGTCTATTGTTAATATCAACATTAGGTTTCATTTTATTATATATTTTGTTATTTAAATACCTAGAAAATCCATATTTCTATTTATTAATTTTAGACTAGTTGATAGTGTTAGGTTTTTATATTCATGCTGCTTTCTTATGGGATCAATACCCTACTTTCCATTCAATTGCTTACCAATGATATGTATACTTGGGAGATTGAATTTGATGATTTCTTTGAGTGAGAAAAAGCTTCCCCAATCACCCTTTCCTGCCTATGTTTCTTGGTTTCTTTTTGTAAAATTTTCTCCTTCTCTATTTATGCTTTCTTCCCATAGGGAAAAGGGTGTTTTTCATCCTATCCCTGATACATTCTTCCTACCTATTTCATTTACTTCCATTTTAGGAACTAACTTTTGAAAAAGGATATTTATTACTCTAGTTTTACCTTTAACACTCAAGTGTTGTGAATCCTTAGGTTATGGATGAATGCTCCCATGACCCTTATCCAAATCTCATGTTGCCTTCCAAATATTCATTCCAACCTCCCAAACCATATTCCCCTTAGCCCATTGTTTTTAGCTTAGACCTTGGTGTAGAACCATCAGGAGAAAGGAACATTAATCCCATTCTAAGCTGGCATTAGTTGGTTAGACAAATTGATGGAAGCTTGCTTGAATATTGCCCCCAAGATGATTGAAGGGTGAGCCCAGGTAGCCCTAGATATATAGTTACTTAAGGAAGAAACAAATTGTTGGGAAACTACTTTGGGGTTTTTTTCATTTTTGTTAAATGATCTTCCCTTTAATAATCAAATTATTTTCTATTAAAAATTGGAGAATTAATGGTCTAATAGAAGTTCTTCTTTCTAATAACGATATGATCTTATTTAAGTTTTATTACACTTCATATACAAGGTGTTGGTCTATAGCATGTTCAAAACAATCCACTTCTTCAATTATAGATATTAGGAATTCACCTTGAGAGCATAAAGCATACCAGTGCTCCCATATGGATCATTCTTTATAGAGTTCCCTTAGAATATTTGTCTACCAAAGGACACAGTATGCTAGATAGCTTCATAAAGAAGCCTATAAGCATATATGTAAGTGAAAATTGGAGAGGAGCTCCTAGATATGTTTCTCATTTTATGGCTATAGGATGTTGATTCTCTAATTCTGAATTCTATTAAAGTAGATTATCAATGGACACCTACTCAAAATAAGAAAGGGAAATAATGGAAGGCCGTTAGAAGGAAATTCTTTAAAGGAGACTACTCAGAGTTAATGAACTTGGATAAGGTGGATGAGAAAGTAAACCGTGACGGGGATGTTGGACTAAAGTTGGAATCTGACATAAAAAATCCTATAAAGAATGATACTGCATCAAATAATTTTGGGAATTTTACTACATTAGCTATAATCAATAGCATTAAACCTAAACTATAGAAACCTAGTAACAATATAAGTTAAGAAAATATTCTTGAAACTACAAACAATATTCATGTTTAAGTTGTAAGGAAACATGAAAGACAAGTAAGTAGTTCAAAAGCTCAAGCTACTTTTTTATTAATAGAAATCACTTCACAATATAATGGTGAGTTTGTGGTGGATAACAGAAGAAAATCGTGGAGAAAGGGTAACACCAAATTACCCAATCTTAAAAACCCGCATTTATATAAATAGTATTATAGAACATTACAGGGATTAAAAATCCCTTCAAATAAAAAACGTTGATTGATTTCATTTTGGATAATAAAATAGTGATGATTAGAATGCTAAAAAGTAAATTAAGCCTAGAAATGCTCTTAAATCGGAAGATTTTATATTCTAATGGTCTATTCTCTCTAATCACTAGTATCACCACTACAAAAGGGTGACATAAGCTTTTGATTCCAGTATAGTCCAAGACCAAACTTTAGATGCCATAGATCAATTGGTGCATTTAGAGATTTTATTTATCTAGGGGAAAACTAATTTTTCACTATTTTTGTTTATGCTTGTGACTTTAACTTTCAATGGAGAGGCTTCAAAAATATATTCAGGAGCCATGGTTGATTTTTGGAGACTTCAATCATTCTCTTTACTTCTTAGAAGCTTAGAGGAATGTTAACTTGAGAAATGAAAAGAAGTCACTAATTTAAATTTTGAGGGAGCAACTTTAACTTAGAGAAATAAACAAAATAATTTTGGCACATTTGAAAAATACTTGATAGAGCCATGGTAAATATGGAATAGCTTAATCACTTCTATAAAGGCAATGTAATGTTCTTAGACTCTCTATTTCTTGATCATGCTCCATTAGCAGTTCAAACCTATTTAAAATTATAGGGAAATTTTTTATTTTCGTTAAACAATTACTTGGTGAACACTTAAGGCTACACATGGGCAATAGTTAGAGGACTTTCAAATTATATTAGAAGTTGTAAGAACTATATTTTTATTAAGACATTGTTAAAGAATATTTAAAATTACTCCAAAAGACGAAAATGGGTAACAACACCTTATAGTTGGTTAGAAAGAATACGGAAAATTTGTTCAAAATCTAACTTGAATTAGAAAAGCATCTAGGTAAGGGGATCACCTTAATAATGAAAAAATAACTCTCCATGAGTATGGCAAAGCTCTCAAAATCTATAAATTCTTTATAGTCTATAGGTCTAAAATTCTCTAGTTAAAAGAGGAGGACAAAAACTCCAAATTCTTCTTCAACTCTATATTGGAATGAAGGAATACTAATGAAATTATGTCCCTTACAAACTAGGAGGGTCAACCACCTACATCTTAAAAGGATATCAAAAGGGAAGATTTTTTTATTTTAAAATAATTTTAGGGATCCCAACCTTGAGTTCCTCTCTTAAAGTCTTTTATGTCCAATCAATTCACAAGTGAGGAACTAGATGCATTAATAAGACTAATTAGTCGCCAAGAGATATAGGGAGTGGTCTTTAAGATGAATACTTTAAAAGCTCCAAGTCCCTAAGGCCTAAATGGCTTCCTCTATTATAAATCTTGACCCTAATAAAGATTATTGTCTATGAAGTTATCCTAAATGTTTTTTAGAAAGGTAAGATGTTTAAAGAGATAAATGAGACTTTTCTTTACTTGACACCAAATGTACCTAACCTTAGCTCTTTAAATTAGTTAAGATCCAATTCCTATTTTAAATTCTTATATAAAATTATTTCTAAAATTGTTGCTAATAATAAAAGGAAGGTCCTTTAGGAAATCATCAGTGATTCAAAAGGAGTTCTTTTGCTTAGAAGGATGATAGGTGATAACATATTAGTGGCTCAAGAATAGTTCAAGGGATATTCTAGAAAAAAAATGTGTCTCAAAATTATGCAATTAAGTAAGACTTATTTAACGATTTTGATAAATTATATTGATCTATTAAAAGCATTTAAATTCCTTGAGAAGTTTAGATGTAGGTTAAACTTTTCGTTACAACAACCTCCTTCAGTATTCTTATCAGTAAAGAACTAATAAAATAATCTAAAAAAGCAAAAGGCTTAAGGCAAGGAGACCTCTGTCACCTTACCCCCTCATTTGGTATATGAAAGCTTTAGATAAACTAATTAAAGGCAATGCTAATACCAATCTGAGCTTTAAATATCATATTAAATATAAAAGCATTGAACTAATCTCTTTATTCTTTTTTAATGACTTGATTATTTTCTTTAGAGCCTAAGATTCCTCTATTAGTACGTTTATAACTTCTTTACATGTTTTCACGTAACTACTAGGCTTCGAAGTTAATAGAAGCAAATATCTTAAGGCTGCAAATAATGTCCTCTCCCTTTAGGTACAATATAGTCCCTACCACTTCAAGAAAGCTACTATTCAAAGATTGTCTTCCACTTATTGATAAGATATAGAAAAAACATTAAGATGTTGGTGTAATACTTTTTTATCTAATGTTGGTTAGGTAATTCAAATTAAGTTTATCTTGAATCCCCTTTATGTTTGTTGGTCTTCCCATTTTTTTACTAAGACGCTAATAAAGGAAATTGAGAAGAATTTGAGGAGATCCATATGGAAAATTTTTAAGAGGACAATACCTAGCTAAAGTTGGTTAGAAAGAGGTATACAAATCACTTAAAAAGGGATGTCTTGGCATCTTTTAATCACTACTAGAAACAAAGTTTTATATGGTAAGAGGCTATAGAGGAGATTCCTATGGAATAGTGATTAAAAGGGCAATACCTAGCTAAAGTTGGTTAGGAGGGGGTATATAAACCACTTAAAAAATGAGGTCTTGGCATCACTTACATAACTACTAGAAACAAAGTTTTCTATGGTAAAAGGCTATGGAGGTTAATGGTTAACAAGGAATCTTTATATGTGAAATGATTTCACTCTTACTTTCTAAAAGAAAAGAGTATATAAGAACTAAGGCCCAAACCATCATTTTCTTGGTTTCTTAGGACTATTGAAGTTAAGGGATGAACTAAGGGATAATGTTATATGCAAAATTTGGAATGTGGATCTTGCATCTCTCTTTAATGAAAACTAAAGTAAAGAAGACACAATAGCCCTATGATGTACACATTTGGTAATACATGCCATATAGACACTAAAGTCAACTAGAAAGGTTTTCCATAGTCCAAGCTACTACCCTAATATTATCAAATAAGATAAATATTAATGGTTAGGTAAATCTAGTAGGTATACCAACCTTAGTATGGCAATTTTTTAGAAAGAAAGAGGACCATATATGGAAGGATGGAAAGTAATATGGAATAAAAATTTACTACCTAGAGTATTTTTCCTCTAATGGATTTTATGAAAAAGAGACCTTCGATATTATATAGAATCACCTTCTTAAATATTAACAATACTTGTGTGCTATTGAAAGAGGAATCCTAAATAGTATAATAGTTATTTTTTAATTATAAGATCTCTATAAAGGATTGAAAGGCAACTAGATGCGTATATTTATAATAAGAACAAGGAAAAAACTTCACAGATATAATAAACATGTTATAAATAAATAAAAGGCAATCCAAAGGGGACAAAACAACGTGCAAAATGTTTTTGGATCATGCATCTATTACTTATGGATAGGGAGTAATAATAGATGATTTATAGGAGTTGAGACAAATATGGCACAAATCAAGCATGAGCTCATTATGTGGATTGGAGAGCCACTTATCATTACCATGAATCCGATAAACATAAGTATCAAGATAATAAATGCCTTGAGACTCTATCAAATAAAAAATATATATTAGAATTGAATATATGATATCCCCTACAAGAAGTCACAAAACTTAGGGATATACCAAAGTTATCCAAGACATGGAATGGATCAAGAAGGAGATTCAAGTAATTTGTTAGAATATGCAATTTATAACTTTCATCTTTTAAAATTCTAGTAATCCTAAAGGAAATCTTAAATATAAAAGAAATATGATCATTTATAGGGGAAAGAAGATCATTAATAGAAGATGAGATTTAAAAATGCAACAATGAAGAAAAAAATGCTCCAAATGAAGCATTAGTAACAGTTACTAATGATTCAAGCATTAAACATTCACTACAAAATAAATTGTCAAAAAATGAAGTATGTAGAAAGGGATCACTGGATAGTGAAGTAAAAAATTAAGAAAGAAACTAGATCCTTATCATGTGCCAACCTACTGTTTAGAGTAAGGAAACTTGTCCTTATGAGACTATTTATCATTAAAAGTGATTCTGCACAAGCCTTAAAATTTAGTTAGCTCGTTTTGTGAGGTGGCATTGACTATTTTAATTAGCTTAAATTCATTTTATATGCTCTATAAGATGCTATATATTTCTTCTTAGCTAATTAATTTGTTTAATTTCTCAAAAGAATGATTTGTATACTTGTCTAGTTAATGGCTAATAGATTTGTAATAGGAAAAATTTTCGTAACTTTAAAACTATTTATCAACTATATAATTAGAATGTTTTTATGATATTGTTAGGGAAGCAACAAATTTTAGGGTACTTATTTATCATTTTTCATGTCTTGTACAATTGTTTTATTATTTTATGTTTGCTTATATCTTTTTATTTTATATGAATTTAATTTATATATTGCTTTATTTTTTATTTGCTTTAATTTTAGGGATCATTGTTATGTATGACAAGGAGTTAAATAATCTATATTTTTTTGAAGAAGATCCAGAACTTTAAGAGAACTTTATATTGAAAATGAAGAGAATAGACTAAGTAAGAAATTAAAGATACACCAAAGTTATAGCCTAAAAATATGGAAGAAAGCAGAACTTTGATGGAGTATGTTAAACTTCTCTTTTAGGAACATAAATAGGCATTACAATGTTAAAGATACTATTTTTGAGATTTCTCCAATTTAACCTTGATGCTTCAACAAAATCTATAATTTGATGGGTTACTTAAGAAGGATCCAATAGATATTTCTCTAATAAATTGGTCACTGATAGCGACCATAAACATTGTACTTCATTAGATAGTGATCAATAGCCTCGCATAAAGAAAAAGGTGGTGTTAAAATCATCCAGAAATAGCCAAAGGATAGATATTGTATTGTTATTATTGATATTTCATTCTAAAGAAGCTTTCTCTGAGAGGTCAAGTTATAAGAATATCCAAATGTGATTGTTATATTGATGATGTACTTAGTAAAATTGATGTTGAGATGAATTAATTGGTCGGACTTGGGATCAAAAGAAATAATAATTATGCAATTAAAAAGGCTATATAGTCAGGAATAATGTGCTAATTCATTCTTATGAACCATAAACATTCATTAAATCACCTAACTTTTATTTTGTAAACAAATTAATTAAAGGGGTTCCTAATTGATAATGAAATAATGCGAAAAATTTTGTTTATTATGATAATTATATCCTTTAATATTATAAGTTACAATAGATATTAACTATGGCTAAAAGAGGATATAATAACCTTTTTCTTAGCTTTTCTAAATAGTTAATTTTTAGTTTTTGATGTAATAAAACCTTATAGATATTTTGAATTTAGGGTTAGCTGATTTATGGGTGGAGCTATAGGATTAGCTATCTTGTTTGGCTCTATAATATAAGCTACAAACTAAGAAGGTTTATCTTTGCATAATGAAGTTGGATTGTTAACTTGCATTTCCATAGTAGTCATACCAATAGTGGCATTTGGTTCTAGAGGTTGAGTGACATGAAAAATTATAGTTTTGGAGCTCTTTAACACAAGCTAATTGTCATTGCATACTAGTATTAATATAGTTTTCTGAAGAATCAGTTAAGAGGTCTTAACTTATAGTGACATAGATCCCCATTTTCTCTAATCCTATAAGTTCAACATATTCACAAGTGTTAAAGATCTTGACTTTTGGTTTCCACCTTTTTTACTCTTTGGATTTAGTGGGTTTCCAAAGGTAAGTTAGTTCAATTATAGATTCTATAAGTCCTCCATCCTCATCTAACCTCTGTATTCTATGATCATTTAAAAGTCCCCCCTGAAAAGCACCTCAATTCATATCCTTGCAAACCCTAGTTGCTTCAATGAAATAGTGTTTTCATATAGAAAAATAGGTACTTTTGGAGAGTTTTCCAAGTGACTTAGGCTAATTGTGGTGCAATATTCTAAAGAAATGTTGTGAATGTTGATTCAAATATGAATTTGTTTTAATAATTTTTATTAAGGAATATGTCAGGTCTCTAAATTTGCAATAACAACTACTTATCATTATAGTTGCAAGGTTTGAGTTCCAAAACTTACAAAATTTATAATGTTATCAAAATTTAATTAAAATATTTATCTTTATTGACTGGCATTGATTCAAGTCCTAGCTTGACTCATTTAGAGGTTGCCAAACATTGAATCAGTAAGAAGGTGTGTTTCTTTTCTAGGAACTTTCTTAGTGTAATTTAAGACCTTTTGCTAGCACCAGTTAAAAGCACCTTTATACGAGGACAAAAAAAGAATAAATCCCTAGTTAGTTAGTTAAGGATAAAATTTAAGATTTTTTAAAGGGTAAGTGCCACCACCAACATTACTCTAAGACCTATAAGGCGTTTCTCCGAAAAGAGTGTCTTGTGAGATCAAGAAAGGACCACACCATAAAGGGAAAGAAAGAGAATGCAAAGGGAAAGTTAGATTTTGGTGGGGGGTGGGGTGGTGGGGGCTTGGGTGATAACAGAGTCAGTAGTTCATGCAGAACCTATTGATGAGCTTAAGGCCAACCATAATTAAATGGATTGAAAGAGATAGGAACCTAAACAGGGTTAGGAGTTAAGATACTCAAAGGCTAAGCAGAAAGGAAAAGGATGAAATAACAAACAACTTAGTCTGAATTAAGCAAGAGAGGTTTAATAAAGTCTAGAAAATATAGAACAGTGTTGGAAACAAATGACATTATAAAGAAATAGGGTTGGATCCACTTCAAAAAGGAAAATATTAATATTAAAATCTCACCTCACATTACTTCATTATCTTCCTTTGAGACTAAATTGTTATAATTTCTTTGTACAATATTGTACAATGTAAGATAACTTATTAAGTAAAAATCCAACTTATTTTAGTGAATCTTAAGTTTGTAAAAGGATTCCAATTTTCTTCTTTTCATGATTACTTATTAGGTCTACTTTTCTCCTTAAACTAAGTTTGAGTTTAAAATCCTCAACTTATAATTTATATTTTTTTGTTCAAACCATACTATTAAAATTTCCATATCATCACTTAATTGTATACAAAAAGTTGAATCAGGATCAATTTTATAGATACCATTTTGTATCAACTAAAAAATGGAACAATATTGGCCTCCACGGTATTGGTCTTAGGTACCGGCTGAAAAATAGAACGATAATGGCCTCTGTGTTATCGGTTTTGGGTACCGGCCCATACCATTAGTTTCTTGTAGTACCAACTGGTATTTGGTTGTTAACATGAAAGTTGACAACTACAAGGGCTAAATTGAAGAAAAAAATTTAACAAACCCCCAATTCTAGTCGCACTCTTGTCTCTCTCTCAAGACTCTCACTCTCTTTTTCTCTATCCCTCTCAGTCACTCACTGTCATTCTTCTCGCTCGTCAACCTCATTGTTGACATCGATGCCTCTCCACCATGCCTCCCCACCTGAGCCTCCTCCCTCTACCTGTGGTCTGCATCTTCAGTCTCTAATTGAACCTCCTCCCTCTGCAACTCCTCCTGCTACTCATCACCTCTCCTCCTCTCCTCCACTAGTCCACCACCATTGCTGCTGACCCAGATTTGAAACCAAAATTTTCAGATTTGGTTTTTCTCCCTACTCGACCCATCGAAGTTAACATTGTGATTTTTTTAAGTGTGTTATGTTTTCAATTATTTTTCTGCTCTTGAATCTCATTTGCGATTATAAATTGTTAGACTTGGAATTGAATTGTGAGTTGCATTTACGATTTGTGAATGGTTGAATTGGAATTGGGAAGAAATGTAGGGAAAAAAATGACGTGTTTTGATTTATCTGGTCTGGACCGTTTGCTGGTTTGGCTTTATGAAATGCAAGTCAAAAAATTCACATTGTTATAGAATTATTATTCTTAAAATTACTATAGGCGAACTAAAAATCTAATTTTGGTCAAATGTTTGGGAAGTATTATTCCACTTTAATCATTGGACTATACCTAACTTGACAGCTTATTCAACATTTTTATTGCATTAGAAAAATGACTTCAAAATTTAAGAATTTGTATTTAATGCTTGTTTGAAACATGTTAATGTTTTGATAGGTTTATGTTGAATACGTGGTGGTGCCACATAAAGGCATTCCTTCAAATTCAATGTTAAGGAAGTGGTCCATAAGAGCAATTCAATTTATTTGGCATAGTTCCTTTAAAGTTTTCAAAAATTAGACATTCGAATTAGTAGTTTTACAAGCACTTACAAATATTGAAAATTTTAATCCTAAATAAATCCTTTCGTCAAACAACTTATTTGAAATATGTATCTGTTAAAATATTGAATACTTCAGAATTTATTTAATATTTATATATTATTTAATATATTATTATTTCAAATATATTATATGCATTTAAAATTTTCTTTAATTGCAATAGATAAAATTTTATTGTATATAAAAGAAGTGGTCTAAAAGAAGTAGATACAAATAGAATTTTCGAAGTTATGGCAACTATGATACAACTAAGAAATAAGCAAAGTACTTTGACACCAACCTTTATAGATGTGGGGTTAAAGGAGTTAAATGAGTTATATTACATATAATGGACGTGCGTATTGTATAATTATGTGCGTTGAATACTTGAATTTTTAGTTTTTGACTTATTGATGAATTGTGTTGGATGAAATTGAATTGTATCTGATATAATCATGCAAAATGAGTTATATTACATATGATGGACATGTGTATTGTGTAATTGTGTATGTTGAATGCTTGAATTGTTAGTTTTTGACTTATTGATGAATTGTGTTAGAAAATTTTGAATAATGTTGGATGAAATTGAATTATGAATGATGTAATCATACAAAATGAGTTATATTATATATGATCGATATGCATATTGTATAATGAAATTATATGTTCTTTATTGTGATATATGTCTTCATTTATTTTTACAAATAAATTGAAGAAAGTTCAAGTACTCTTGAGCAATTTACCGCTTTAGGAAGATACAATGATCTGGCTTAGGCTCATGCTACATTGGTCCTTGGTATAAATAATTATACTATTTGTTTATTTTGTAAAAAGCATTTGAAAGGAAGAGGAATCATTTGATTAAAAAAGCATTTAGTTGGGATTAAGGAGATGTGGACCCCTGTAAAAAAAAGTAAGTTACAATGTGAAGTGACAAATGAAAACTTTGATTGAAGAATATCATACAAGAAAGATAGAAGGGAGAGATTGAATTATGAAATTGGAAGTGGAAGTTTGTTTGCTAATGTTCATGATGATAGTGGAAATGTTGAATTTGGTGGTGGTAGTGGTAATGGTAATAGTATTCCCTCCTAGCAAGAAGTGAATGTTACATCTGGACATGGTGTTCGGAAAAGAAGAAGGCAGATGATTATTTCTTTTTTGCACCATAACCAACTCCTAGAGCTTAGCCTTCAATTTGCAGTGCTGTGAAATTAAAAGACGTGGCTCATAATGTAGATATAGAAATGGTTAGATGGTGGTTGATATAGGTGCAACATTCAATGCTTTTCAATCTAACTATTCTTAGCCTATGGTGGATGATTTAGCCTCTTATCATAACATCCCACCACTATAGACTATATACCCAAACATCTAAGGACATTGAAGTACATATTATATACTAATGGCATGTCAGAGCAGTCTTATACACTTTTTATGGCATCATACAGAATAACAGAATACTTAAAAACTCAACTTCTCATTTCATTTACTAATATGATTTACACTCTGGCATTACATTAACAAATATTTACATCATCAAGAACATTGTGAATTTACTACTCATTTTACAAAAGTTCTACATGACAAAAGAAACTACATAAACATAAACTACAGCTCCTCAGATGTCAGCTGACCAGACCTCTGAGCCATTTCTTAATCCAAAACGTTCTTCTAGAGTATCTTTGGAACTAGTTCTCCTTTCTCGTACTTAAAAAGCCACGATGCAATTTGATGAGTTTTGCAAACTCAATGAGTGAACCGTCTTCGACCTCACTTATTTAGAACATCAAAACATTTCAATTATAAAACAAATGCACATAATTTCCAAACTCAACAATTCATCATGCATTACACTTATTTCATATAATCTTATCAGAAAAATTCATTCATATTATCAAATGTTCACGAATATGGCATTTCACAAAATCATCACAATTCAGATATTTTTTCACAATCATATATGTACAAATGCATATGCACATAAGACTCCACTTTTGTTGTTATTTTGTTGTGACTGAGCCCCTTTCACTGTCCCATATCACTTGTAGATATTGGGCTCTTTTTAGATACTATCCCATACCCATTGTGGATACTGGCCTCATAATCACGAAGCTAATGGCTCAATGTGCACATTTTTTAGCTTTAAGCTCTTTCAGACTAGCTACTTTGGTCACAACTCCTTTACTTGATCATGCATATCAATGTGAAGCATCAAATCATAAAATATTCCATCAATAACATTTATTCATGATGCACAGTCAGATTTACATATTCATCGGACCTAAATCTGGCATTCAGCTTTTCGTTAAGTGTACAGATATCTTTAGGATTCAAATGTAAACAACACACTCCCAATACATTCCCAAATATCATACTCCACGAACTATTAATGTCTGAAATTATCGTATACAGATCATTAACAATTCAATAACTAGGAATTAAATAGAAATATATCAATCCTAGAGAGAACATCTAGGTTACTCACAGTACACTCCAGATTATGCTATTACCTAGATGGTCCAACAATGTCTGGATTTAGATGTTCGACTTGTGTGTCTAAAATCATTTAATACACATAAAATTCACATTACAAATTTGATCAATCAAATACATATTTAATTATGCATATATATATATATGAGTGTTTGTGTGTGTGTGTGTGCCATGTTCAATGCATGCTCAATGACTTTCCCAGGTATGTTTCCTTAATCACAATTCATGATCATTCAAACATTGTCACTTAAATATGTCTTATATGCACTTGGTTTTATACCTCAATTAAATTTTTTAATCTAAATTCATCAATCAATCATCAAACTAGTTCATTTTAAGCCTAAATGTATCATAGGAAAGTCCTTTATCATTAGTTGTTTCAAATGTCACTTAAAAGAGAAGTATTCATGTTCAATCCTTACCCATGATCATGGTGGACCTTGCCACGATCGTGAAAAAAGCTAGTGCATTAGGCTATAATCGTGGAGACTCTACCAAAATCATGATAGAACCCAAATAATCAGGCCACGATCTTGCACCTAAAGGCCACAATCACTCCCTGTATTGTTTCCTCCAATTCTCCATGAATTCACCCACTTAAAAACATCATTTACACTTCCAATTTTCCAAAATTCATACTTAACTATGCAACCTCATGTAGACCTTAATTATACTCCAATTCTAGCTCAAAATTATTCAATTTATAGCTCATAAACCATGGTCTTTCATGTACCGAAAATTAAACTAGAAACTATCATACATTATCATGCATATAGTCCTAATTCTTTCTCAATTCAAGAACACTATACTAACATCTTGCTTTAGCATAAATCCACCTTCATTATACTTCAATTCTAGATGTAATTAATCCATGAATTAACCTATAACCCACAGTTTTTCATACACTAAGAATAAACATAAAAACTTCTAAGTTCATTTAACACATTTCCAGCATATTTCATCACCAACATCTCATTCATTTCATTCAAATTCAAGCATCATTCTTATACCATTAAAGATGCCATAAAGATTAAATTAGTACTTACTTTTTAAGCTTCCAATTCAGCTAAAAACTTCATATTAAATTAAGCCTCCATTCTTGCAAATTTCATCACAAAAATAAAGTGAAACAGGTTGATTTTAGACGACAATATGAAGCCATTTTGAACCACAGTAAAACCTCTAATTAATATTGTTGGGATCATGATATTTTATTATTTTATAGAGATATTAATTAACTGATAAATTAATATTTATTAAT
>JANQBM010000009.1:4476827-4491840 GCA_025594535.1 Erythroxylum domingense
AAAGCCAGAGTTTTGCTCCAGATCAAGCCGATTCAAGCTAAGCTTGTTGACTTCAAGTACCAACCTCAAGCCGATTCGAGCTAAGCTTGTTGACTTCAAGTGCCAACCTCAGTAATCATCAAGTTCTTTGAGTATTGTCTAGATTTTAGTTTTATCGTATATTTTATTATTCAAAATTTATAAAAAGATTCTTCTAATTCATCATATCATTAAGTCACTTGATAGATTTAAGTTTTTAAATTAATATTGCTTCTTAACAAGATTCTACTCTTAATGACCATTATATTACTTACAAATGATATGTTGCATACTTTAATGACTGAGATTATCATTGGAAAATTTTAAGGTATTACATTCATACGCATATATACTCTATGCACTCACCTTCATCCCTATGCTTTACTAACTTTTAATAAGCCCCTATAACATGATTATCCACGTGAAGAAAGTTCCCCACATGTATTCTGTGACATATTAGTTAACACAAACTTATCAAAAGGCATTGTAGAGAAACTTTAAATAAATACAAGGATTTATCAAGAGAATTTTAACTTACAAAGAGATTTGGTTAAAAAAAGTGAAACTACAAGAGAACATGTACCAAATAATATTACGTACCACATATCAAATAAGAAAGGAATTGCTGTCATAAACATACACTTCTTATTTAAGCTTTATAAGAGCTTAAGAGGGTTCCTGTTCATTTCCCAGTTCTCACGTTCCAATTGCGCGTGACTCCATTAATTTTTTGAAACGAATTCGGCCAAGCAACGGGCAAAACCAGAAGTTTGCAGATCGGACATTGAAACTAACTCCCATCATTATGACCAACATAAGCGACATAAAAACTAAAAAGATAACTAAGACAATTTCCTAATCTACAATCTAATTGCATTATTGGGACGATTGGTGTAAACTTAGTACTCTCGAATCCCGTCTATGGTGGCATAATAAATACATAAATACTGTCCATACTTATGTCAACAAGAACAGATTTATAGAAGACACCACACGTATTACTCAAAAAGTGTATATAGACAGTTTAGAGCATGTTTCTTGAAGAGGCGAATTTAATAAGATTTTTCAGCCACAATTAGCACGTTATTATGTCTGGGAATAGGTTGTCAAATAAAGGCATATAGCATTTCAACAAGGTGTCTACATATTAAGATGGGGGTATGATGGCAGGAAACTCAGGTTGCAAACCAAACAACAATATCACTTGTCTGAAGTAACTCGTGATAAGAAACACAAAGGTCGATACCTGAAATTACAACTGATCATGCTTCATAACGTGCTCCAGGTAATGTTATTTTTTAAGATAGTAAACATGTGTCCAAAGCCGAGAAGGACATACTAAGATATTCACTCCTTTATGCAGATAAGTAAGTGGTCATCCAAGAACTAAATCGTGACCACGCCAATTCAACAGCAGCTTGATCCTCGTCTGCTAGTCCCATGCCCTTCCTCCTCCGCACACCTTCTGGTGATCTGTTCATGAAAGCATGTTCATTTCCTGGATAAATGTGCACCTCATAGGGAACTCCTGATTCTTTCAACTTTTTCTCCAAAGCCTTGGCAGCCTTCAACAAAAACAAGTAACTCTTTTTAGTTCAGGTAGTTACCTAACCAAATTCACCAAGGCCACCAAAGTACGTCTAACATCTAACATCTAACATTCTCTTCACGCACCAAAAATTAGCCAATTAATATCCATAAAGTGATAATATAGGAAATGGCCAGCCATACTTGGTTCAGCATATATTGTCTTTTTCATTGTTGTTTCTGTGCAGCAGCTGCCTCATCATTTGATGTTTGAAATAGATTGTGGATATAAAAGCATGTATACATCTAGCAGTCTATGAATTTGATGTGTGTAAGTGAAATAAATGATAGGGAATCATTATTTCGCCTATAGTTTTACTTTAGTCTCTTTTAATATCATATCTTACTAGCTTCACTTATCATCAATTTTCTTTTTCATTTCCACAATTTAATCTACATCTGAAATAACTTGAAAAAATTTTAGAATGCATAGCTTCAATTCGAAGATTACATAACTGAATTGGAAATATATATACTCATACAAGCAACTGATCTGGCATTGTCTAGCCACTATTACGTTTAGATATAGGTCATGCTGAAATGCTACACTTGATAATTCCATTTCACACTGTTAAAGCTGAAGTGACGTAGACTTGCATCCTAAGCTTACAATAATCACAATAAATAATCTAACGTGGAGTATTAGATAGGAGCAACTGATCAGCTAACTTAGTGCAAATACTTCCAAACAATATTGTTTTCAATGGTGATGTAGACAGATCCAAATGCAAGTAAAAATTTACAGTGTGGTCAATAAGGCTATAGAACACAAGATCAATCTAGTTAATGTAGCAACAGTCCATATTCTTGAAAACAGCACTATCAGGTTTCGAAGGGGTTCATTCGAATGCATGATTTCATTAGTAGCTAACAGGATTCCGAAATAAATTTTTACTAGTTCATGAACTCAGATAAGTAAAACACATCTTACATTCTCAACTACCATCAAATATCACTAAAAGAAAAAGGCAAATAAAGCAAGGCTAAAAGATGCACCTAAAAGTGGTCAGTGAGGATGCAGGCCTTCAATAAATCACTGTCGTATTCCCCGAAAAATATTTTCTCCATATTCATTCACAATCTCTTTCACATATCAAAGATACGATCAACTAGTGCACCTTAACAATCTAGGACTTAATTAACCTTAATAAGTTTAGAGAAGATCATAACATAAGATATTAACAAAAGTGGTGCATGACAATGGGGGTAACTGGGTGCTGAAGGAAGAAGCTGGACAGGAGCCATTTGCAATGTTGCTATACAACATATATTAGAAGATATTTAAAGTAAACAAAAATTAATTGGTATTCATGAAACTCCAATAATTCTAGAATAAATGGGATACCGTAATGTCTGAAAAGCCAACAAAACTATCAAGCTGCCCAAAATGAGCCTGAACAGGGGCTTTAGCTTGGATAGGATCTGCAAGCTGAGATGAAGGAACCCCATAGAATGCAACAACAGCATCAACTTCAGGAACCAAAACAGAACTTGCAATGGAGAGAGCACCACCCATGCAAAATCCAGTTACTCCAACCTATTGAATTGAAAGAAAAATTAGTTGACTAGCTGATTAATCTTTGGACAGGCACCGTAGGATCAATTAGAAGAGAACATATGAATCAAACACAAGTTCAGGTAATGAAAACTACAACTAGCAGTTTATGCATCTTATCACGCATTCAACAATAGAAGTCAAGTATGACACAAATACAAATAACATATTGCTAACTGAAATGTTCACCTCAGTGACCAAACTCTGCAAGAATACATATCTCCGCATTATGTTATTTTTCACTATGATTGTTTACCATTTGAATACTAGAGAATTTGAATAATGATTGCAAACAAGAATGAGAGATCAGCTATGCACTACATTTGCAGAAAGAGGGAAGAAATCAAAAGCAACTCAACCTAAACCAAAACCAAGAAATTCTCCAAGAAACTACATAGTAAATTACAGTGCAAGTTATATCCAGATCCAACATCTCGAATTTCATGAACATGTGGACAGCAGGAGCATCACACCTTGTTTGAACCATTTGCTTTGAGCCAGTTAACTGAAGCCTGGATATCCTTGACAGCGCCTTGCCAGTCAAGACCGTCCATCAAATGTTGCGCTTCAGCAACATCCAAACCGACCTTTCCTCGGTACAGACTGGGTGATAGGAGAATAAACCAAGTTAGACAACCAACAAAAGAAATGCCATGAACTTGACAAAGTTACTAAATTCAAATTTTTACTGGATTAAATGGATTCACAAACTTACTCAGGGATAAGCGCCTTAAACCCAGGATCCATCTGAGAGATTTTAACAGCATGGTTCTTTATCTCAAAATCCACACCCCACCACTCTTGAAGCACAACTATCCCCGGAGCATTATCTTTTCCAACAACGTAGGCATCAAATGTCTGAAAATTCAAATAAAGAGAAGAGATAACAATGCACACACATAAGAGAGAATTTCACTATAATCCAATTATGAGAAAATGATACAAAAGATTTGTTTTCCGGTTTTTTGTCGATACCCAGTTGATAAAATCGTCAATTTGGTTCGACTTGAGATTAAAAGCATCAAGAACAAAAGCCAAGAGAGGACATACCTCCACCCACCACGCCTACTGCCTACCCAAAAAAGAAAGGAAAAAAAAAGCGTAAAGTAAAAGAAGAATACTGACAGTATCGTCCCTTTGGATTTGAATTTTGTTGAAAGGAGAAGAGTCGCTCATTGTTCGAGCTTGAATGCGAGAAGGAGAGAGTGTCCGTACAAGGGAGAAGTGAGTTGATGCGGGAAAACGAGGGCTTTTGGTAAATGCTCTGGAAGCTGCTGTTGCTACTGCTTGCATCTTTCTTTAGTTGGAGCGATCTCACTTTTAATCCAACGACCAATTTTTAACTACAATCACCGCAATTCAACTGTTAAAAATTAAATTATACTATTTTTAATAATTAATAGCAATTAAGAAAAATACTTCATTTTTATTGGATGACTTTTTATTTGTTCCCATTAGGAAACTCTTTCTTCTGCTCATATCCTCATCGCCGGACGACTCACTGTCTGAGGCCTTCCTTTCTGCTCCCTCTGGCCCCCCTTCTACAACTTCTACCGTTAGTTCATGTATTACAGTTAATCGTTTTGGTTGTATTTCAGTGACAATAACTTAAAGTGTCTTTTATCTTGTATATGTTTACATATATATGATAAAATTTATAGGATAATTATACATTACAAATAAAATTATAATGACGTTATAATTATGATATTCATATTACATTTATATATTATTTCAAAAATTATTTTTAGATATTGTTTTATTAAGATTGAATATTAATAGAATGCAAAAAGATTAATACACATAATGTTTTTTCTTATTAATGAAGTAGTCGATCTCATAGGCTAAAGTATGGAAATACTTAGTCAAGTATGTGGGTGCTTGGAGAACAAGTTTATTAAACAAACCAAAATATAAGAAATTCATTTGAAACATTACTTGTATGTCTATGAAATTCTCATTGTGATGATTCTATAAGTGATCATTCGACTTAAGGTCACCAAAGTTATCTTGTATAGAGATTTTGCTATATTTTGATACTACTTATGACCTATTTAATCATGGATCAATTAATCAGTAGTCATTGGATGTAGTGTGAATAATATGGAGGTAGTTGTGTGATCAAGATAGGTTTCATCACCCTAAAGTAATTAAGAAGAATGTTCCGTCGCTCTCGATTAGTATTGATTCAGGAAATCTTTAGCTAAGATGAAATGACGCTTTGTAAATAGTTTAAAATTGTCATTATTTGAATCTATAGCTAATAGTAGAGAACTAATATGTTTGGACTAAAAATATAGTAGGCATTAATTTCATGCTCTATGTCTAATTGAAACATTACGATGAAATGATTAATCATGCACAGAAAGATTAGTAAAAATCACTTTTTACATTCTTAAATATTTGAGTGGTTATAACGCGTTAATAAATACTAATCTTGATCTATGATTATAAATCGTTTAATTTGAGAATTAAAGATAAATTAAAACTCATTTTAATTTATCTAATTCTAATTATGAATTATAATTATAATTTATAATCATTGCCAACATATTTGAGAACCCAATGGTCTCACATAAAGAATAAGTTGAAGAGAGCAAAGTTATTTTAATCAAATTGGACTTGACCATAAAGTTTGAGAAACTTTATAATTAAATATGAGATATTTAATAAATAAGGATTAATATAAGATACTGAATCTAAATTTGACATAATTGTTATTTAATTAGAATTATTTGTAATTCTAATTAAAATTTAATTGAAATTAGAATTTAATTTCAATTAAATTACTAAAACGTCCAAAACCTATTATAAATATGTTTAAGCTTTATAGAGCTAACTTTATTGAGCTAGCATTTCTTGCTTAACCTTCTCTATAAGAGTTGCAGAGTTCTCTCAACCTATTTTGTGGATATCATTAGAGGCCGGATTCTTATGTGGCTACGACAATTTTGGATCAATTTTGGAAACTATTCTAGAGATACGACAAAAAAGGATTAAGCTTTATAATAAAGTACGAATTAAAATCCTCTTTATTATGATTTGTGTTAATGATTTTATAGAATTAAAGAGATCTTGATTTTTAAAAAAATCAATGTTTACGAAAAGATTTCGTAATTATTTTGCTGCAGTTGAGGTCGAATCCATACCCGGTTTCCAACATTAACCCTATATGTTCATGCTACTGTTTAAAAGACAAAAATCATGCCGAAGATATCTCTCCTAATTGAATGGATATAAATGTGATATATTGTAACCAACGGGTTGTAATTGCCGTAATTGTATATATCCTGTCAATATAAATATAGATTGGCCTCATATTGAGACAATCACTTCCCTTATTCTTTTACGGTATTAGAGCAACAATTCTCCTAGGGCCTTTGTTTATTCTAAAATTCTTTTCTTTTCCTCTGACCATGGCTCTCAATTCTAATCAAACAACCCCTAAATTTTCTTCTTTCTCCTCCAATATTAATACTGTTCTAGGTGTCTCTAATATTAAGTAAGCACTACATCTCAAAAACTCTTGATTTTTCTAATTACTTCATTTGGAAGAGTTTGTTTTTTAATACTCTCAACTGCCATCAAGTTGCTCATCATGTTGGTGGAAAATCTTCTTGTCCTGCTTAGTTTCTTATCAATGGTGCTGCAAACCAATCTCTTAATTCATCCTATGTTATATGGAAGCAAACTGATTGCATTGTAGTTTCTTAGATTACTGCAACGGTGAGTCCTGAAATTCTCAAACATATTATTCACCCTGGTGCTTCTTTATCTGCCTTTGAGACTTGGATTGAAATTGAACGGTTGTTTCATGATCACATAAGTGTGAAATATATCAAACTTCGATCTGATTTTTATAAAGTTGCTAAAGTTACCAGGTCCATGTCTGATTGTTTACACTATGTTAAATCTCTTGCTGATGCCTTACAAGGAATTAGGCATCCAATTGTCGACATTGACATAATTTTGTAGATTCTTGATGGCCTTCCCAATGAATATTCTGATGTTGTTACACCAATGTTTACTCATAAGCCGTTACCTTCTTATCTATAATTGTGATCTTTTCTACTTGCTCATGAGCCTAGAGTTCAGAAACTAAATGCCACTCCTTCAACATCTAAACCTACTGACTCTGCACAAGTGCTTTTTTCTACTTATCAGCGTGTAGCTTCTTCTCAACGCTGGTCTAGAGGTCGTTTTCATGCGAACTGTGGTTTCTCCAATGGTCAACTTTGTTTTTAACAATGTGGATTCAAAGGTTCTACACCCCGTCTCCTTTTATTCTCCTTCTCAGAACATTGCATACGCTCATTCCTTTTCCATTTGTCCTTCATATTCTCCTCGGTCTCAAGCACCATCTATACTTGGTGAAGGACCAGTCAAATGTCAATTATGTGATGAATACTATCACACCGCCCACAATTTTCCTCATCGACATTCGACTGTTGCTTCCAATGATCTTGCTCAATCTTTTGCTAGTATACATCTTCAAGATGCTTCACCTAATATATGGCATCCTGATACTAGAGCTTCTCATCACATGACCAACAATGAAGATAATCTTGATTACGCACGACCCTATCATGGCTTAGATTAAGTACAAGTTGGTAATGGTTCTCGACTTCCAATTGCTCGTATAAGTGGCAAGTAATTTTCAAATTCTCAATCCAAATTCTCTTTACATAATGTTCTCGTTGTTCCTTCAATTGCTAAAAATCTTATTTCTATTAGACAATTTGCTAAGGATAACCATTGTTCTATTGATTTTGACTTTTATGGTTTCACTGTGAAGGACTCTTGCACTTGGACACCTCTTCTCCACTGCAATAGTCATGGTCCCTTTTATTCACTTCTTGGTCTTTCACCAATTTCATCACCATTAACTTTAATTTCCGAGAAGGCAAGTCCAATGTCCTAGCATCGTCATTTAGCACATCCCAATCATTCTATTTTGTAGCAATTTTTCAAGACATATTCCATTATTAATAGCTCCTTTAAAGCTCCTGATTTTTGTCATGCATTTCAATTGGGGAAACATGTTCGTGTTCCCATTTTTGAGTCATGATCTTTTACTTCTAGGCCTTTTGCAATAATTCATTCCGATGTATGGACTTCTCCAGTAATTTCATATAGCGGTTTCAAATATTATGTGCTCTTTCTTGATGATTATTCCAAATTTTATTGGATTTATCCTCTTCGTCATAAGCATAAAGTATATAACAACTTTGTTGAATTCAAAAATTTTGTTGAGACTTAATATTCTGTTAAAATCTAAGCTTTTCAATGTGATGGAGGCGGTGAGTATATCAATGTACAGTTCATTAATCTTTTTATGCATTGTGGCATCCATCTTCGCGTATCTTGTCCATATACTCCTCAACAAAATGGTATGACTGAGCGTATGCATCGCACTCTTCTTAATGGAGTTTGCATAATGCTCATTCAAGCCAACTTACCTTCTCAATTTTGGGTTAAGGCTTTCCTCACTGCTATTTGTGTCATCAATCGAGTCCCTCATTCCTCAGTTGATTTTGGTATACCATTTACTATTCTCTATGGCCATAATCCGGTTGTTCATCATTTTGCAAGTTTTTGGATGTGCTTGTTATCCTCATACAATGGATTCCTCTACTTCTAAGTTCGCTTCTCGTTCATAATTGCATATATTATTAGGCCATGCTACTTCATATAAAGGATATCGATGCTTCAATCTTGTTATTAAGAAGATCATTATTTCACGCCATATTACTTTCAAAGAAGATTGGTTTCCCTATTCTACTATAGTTATGCCTCATACTCCAAGCCCAACAACCACATTTTCTCCTAATAGTTTAGCGTCCATTTGTCCTCCTAATTTACCTACACAAAATACTAGTTCACATACCTCCTCACCACCTTCCACTCATATTACACCTACTCCTCCAATGGATGACATGTCCCTGTCTCCTTCATCAAATGAATCCATATTACTTTCTTCTGCTTTTGATCCGCCTTTAAATTCATCTCCGGCTTCTAATGCCCCACATAATCCTTTGCATCCATTCCGATCTCATCCTATGATTACTTGTACACAAGATGGAACTCGAAACAAAAGAATGTTACCCTCTTACGTGGCTATCACTGATTCATCCATCTTAAAGCCTTATTCTTTTGACGAGGATGTCAACACCAATGTTAGCGAGATGCTATGGCTTTTGAATACAAAGAATTGCTTGATAATGATACATGGTCTTTATTGGTTTTCGTTGGGTCTTTAAGCGAAAATTCAAGGTTGATGGTACACATGAAAGATATAAGGCTTAATTAGTCACTCAAAGGTATAATCAATAAGTTGGGATCGACTTTGATAAGACTTTTAGTCTAGTTATCAAGCTTGCTACCATCCATACTATTCTTAGTCTCGCTGTCTCTTGTGGATGGGTTATTCATCAACTTGACATTAAAAATTCTTTCCTCCATGGATACCTTGATCAAGCTGTCTATATACATCAACCACCTGGGTTTGTCCATCCTGATTATCCTCATCATCTTTGCAAACTTAAACAAGCTCTTTATAGCCTTCGACAAGCACCACATGCATGGTTCACTCGCCTCACTTCATTTCTTTGTTCTAATCAATTTAAATGCGGTCATGCAAATTAGTCCATGTTTTTTTATCACACATCTACTAATATGGCCATCTTACTTCTCCATGTGGATGATATTATTCTTATGGCGTCTTCCTCAGCTTTATTGAATCGCCTAATTTATCTCTTAAAATCAAAGTCTCCATGAATGATCTTAGCTCATTAAACTACCTTTTAAACATTCAGGTTCATCACCATGCTACTGGCCTTTTTCTATCTCAATCTAAGTACACTCAATAGTTACTTCAACGAGCTTTACTTCAACTTACTACCATGACAGATGCTAAGCCAGTATCCCCACCTATCATCCCTTGCAGTACTTTGTCTGCCCAGGCTGGTTCCTCTTTTTCTAATCCAACTCTTTATCACAGCATTGTTGGAGGCTTGCAATACCTTACCTTTACTCATCCCCATATTTCTTATACAGTGAATACTGTTTTCCAATATATGCATGATCCTTGTGACATTCAATCACAAGCCGTCAATCAAATTTTACGATATCTCAAAGGTACTATACATTTTGGCCTTCAACTTTATAAAATTGATCCTACCTCTTTGATTGGTTAAGTGATCCCGGTTGGGCTGGTTGCCCTGATACTCGACAATCTACTACCAGATATTTCATTTTTTGGGCCATAATTTGGTATCTTGGACTGCAAAGAAATAACACACGGTCTCTAGGAGTAGCACAGAGTCTGAGTATTGTGCACTAGTTTCTGTTCTAGTCAAAATTTGCTGGTTTAGCTCCTTACTTCATGATCTTTTTATTCATCCATGATTGCCTATCGAAGTGTAATGTGACAATATTTTTGCTACTTATCTTGCTATGAATCCTATCAATCATGCACATAAGAAGCATTTGGAAGTTGATTTACACTTCATTCATGAAAGGGTCTCTTGGGGTGATATTTCTGTCAAATTCATTCCTAGTAGTTATCAATTTGCAGATATTTTCACCAAAGGTTTAACATCCTCACAGTATGCTCATTTATGTGCTAATTTGAGCATCATTACATTTCTTGCTCAAATTGCGGGGGAATAAAAGTCAGAAATCATGCCAAAGATCTCTCTCCTATTTGAATGTATATAAATGTGATATATTGTAATCAACGGGCTTTAATTTTCATAATTGTATATGTCCTCTTAATATAAATACAGATTGGCCTTATATTGAGGCAATCCCTTTCCTTATTCTTTTACTATTCTCTCTGATTTCAAGAAAAGACGCATGGTCTTGAACAAGTTTACATAAACAACTCGGGCATGTTTTGTTTAAATTCAATTGCAATTCAGGTATGTAGAAGCTTATAGAATATGGCCCCTTGGAATGTAGAAGGTAAACCACTTTTTATGAGAAAATAGAGGTTTGGGATCAGTTATGGAAAAGAATGAACAGAAATATGTATTGCTCCTTTGGGATTACATTAATTAGATTTTATTGTTCTATTTCTTTAGCTTTTTGAAATTGACATGGTTTATTTTGTGTTTGAAAAATCCATTACCTACATCCCCAAATTCCCTCTTGTTTTTTTTCTGAAAAATGAATAATGCCTTCCCTTATTATTTCTGAAAAATAAATATGTGCCTTGTTTTGTTGCTTGAAAGCATAATCACTGCATGATCCCATAGCTCTAATAATCTAAAAAAAACAATCTACCGTATGTCCCCTAACTAAAGGTTTCTAGATAAACTTGTTTAAAAGCACAATAAGATTAGCTTTTTGAAATGCTTGAATGTAATCTTTTAAAGATTGAGTTTTGCCTTTTGGTTGGGTACGTACTGGGATTATTATGTGACATGTCTTCATCAGTGGCAATGCTACCTACTGGTGAAGCGTACTCGTCCCTCGATAGAGGTGACGAAGCCAATGGAGGCAAGAGCAACAATCAACCTTAGAGAAGAGGACTTAAAGCAGACACGATGGAGCAATGATGAAGACACCCAGTAAATGACATCGGTGCCAGTGGCATGAGACACAACTGTGGATCCTTTGTACAGATCAACACGAACAAAAGAAGTAGGCGGTAGCAAGAGAAGAAAGAGGGGGATTGCAATGGTAGATTGAAGAAAACCTAATTTCTGAAAATGATAGGGCGCATGCCCTACATGGGGAGGACGTGTTATGTAACTAATCTGCATGAATTTTAGCTATGATTTTATAGATAAAGTTACAACATGCTATTAGTATAAATTCACTAAGATAAAGGGGATTATTTACCTTAAGGATTAAGCATAAAAGGGTTTTCTTGATTTCTGATAGCATTTTGCACTTTCCAAGCACTTATAAGAGTGCCTTTATCATAAGGCAATTTATTTGAGACCATGCCTTCTGGAAAAATACACCACTCATCCCATCTAGAATAAGGGCTTTCTTTGGTTCCATTGTTTTCTTAACTTGTTTAATCTCCATTGGGGTCACCAGGGCAATTAAATCACTAACTTCTTCCTGGGAAAATTGGTTCCTAAAAAATGACTTAAAGCTTATGAGGAGGAATTGCACATTGTTAGGACACTAAGAGAACGTTTAAAGAACTCGAGTGCTTTATCCTTAAGAAACTTAGTGAGCAATTAAATATTCAGAACTTGAATTCATCCTTATCCTACCCCCAAATGATTAAAACAGTTGAAATAATGAATGAAAAATTAAACAATATCTTTAAAAAAATTATGGTCACTTATAGAGACTAGTATGACAAGCTATGATATATCCTTTATTCCTACCAAACAAATGCACAAGCCTCAATAGGGGGAACACCTTTCTATATAAGAATGAGAATATAATTACTATTGGACATTGGATGGTTTAAGCTTCCTTGTTAGTTCAGTACGCAAACCATTAGCTTTTGATTCTCCTACTATAATGTTAAAAAGGATTTGTTTTTCTATAATCTGTGTTAAGGTTAAGATAAGTGATTAATTATCTGAGGTCCTTTTAGTAATGAAGCTTAATGAAGCGGGTGCACTTGTTAGAACTAAAATCAAACTTTCCTACAATTTGAAACCATAGTTTAGCAAGAAATTTTGGAAAGAAATAGACAAATTATTTAAAACATTACACTAGCAAAAACTTATGGGAATTGAGGAAACAATGGAGAAAAAGGGAATGGACACTATTATTCAAAACTTGGATACTCCTTCTAAAGCCAATCCTAATGTTGAAACCAATGAAACCTTTAAACCAATATAAATAATGAAGGTCTAAAAAAACTAGTCTTGGAGAGAAAATTTTGGAAGAGGAGGAGCAACAATTATAAAAACTCTTATCCAAATGGAGAAGTTATAGGAGAATTCCACTCCAACTTTAAATAGAAAATCTGGCAGAAAGAAGAAAAAAGCTAGAGGTGGCTGGTGAGTTCTTTAAGCCAAGTCAATCATGATGTTTTTGGAATATTAGAGGGATGAATGAACCTCTTAAGAGACAAGCAAAATTTTTTTTGGATAAAAGCCTTCTATCTTGGGATTAGTAGATAGTAGAATTAAAGCTCATAAATTTCAAGAATCTATGATTTTTTGATGAATCTCTATAATGGCAAAAAATTTTTTTACGTATGATAAAGACAAGGTATATAAACTTAACTGCTCTGATCAGTTAATTCATTTAGAATACAAAAGTTTAGATTCCCCAGTTTCCTTTGAATTGATAATCATATATGCTTTTAACTTTGCTTTCTAATGGAAAAAATTATGGGAGGATCTTGCTATTATTAAATCAAAATGGTTAAGCCTTGGATTAGTGCAAGTGAATTTAACTATGTTCTTCATCTCGTAGAAGCTTAAGGAGATAGACTAAAGCATAAGACGTTAGGTAGCGAGTTGGAGTCCATTATTAGGTTTGCTAGAAATATTTGATTTAAGATATGTTGGTTATCACTCTACTTAAAATAACAAGCAACTAAGTAGGAACTTCACCAGAAGAAAGCTTGATAGGATGTTATTTAATCAAGCGTGGACAGGTATATGGTGTAATTCCTTTTGACACTTTGATTCTCCTCTCTGTTCAAATCATTATTTCATAGAAGTGATTGTTCCCAATAATCTTGGTTCTGAAAATGCTTCTTTTGGATTCTTCAATTTCCTAGCTCGCGAGGAAGGGTTCATAGATATCGTAAGAGATATCTAGGGGGACTGGATCCTCAGTTGTAAGTCTTATCAACTAATGAGGAAGTTGAGAATGTTGAGAGCTAGGCTGAAAAATTTTCTCAAAGTCAATGGTTCTTCTTTTACTTAAGGACCACAGGATGCAAAGATGAAGCTTAAGAACTTACAAGATTTTCTTTATATGGATCTTGGTAATTTGGAATTGAAACAAAGAGAGTTTAGAGAACTTGAGGTGTACTCTAAGGGCTTTCATGACCATATTTCCTTACCATTGCAAAAGGCAAGGCTAACCTGGTTAAAGAAGTGGGGCACTAACACTAAGTTTTTTCATAATTCCATTCTAGCTAGAAGTAACACTAATAAAATTCATTGTCTGCTTGTTGATGATAATCTGCTAATCAAAGATGGAACAGCTATTTAAGGAATGATGTTTGAATTTATAAGGAATTTCTTGATTCTAGGAATTTAGCTATAATATGAAAAGGATGCTTTTATGGGTAGAACTTATCAAAGGAGAGGGAAGAAGTTAGGTAACAGCTGATAAGCTAGAAAAGGCTAGAGAATTTAGTTAGACAGGAGAAATAATAAAAGATTAGATTACGATACTATTTGGATAAGGATAGTTAGCTTTTGAAAGATCCTTTCTGGTTTTTTGTTTCCTAATAGAGTTATACTATAATAGGAGTCCTAGTTAGATGGATTGTTATTTTCCTTTTCTGCCTATATAATAGTAGAATTATCAATGAATAAAGGTATCGAAATCATTAAAAAAAGTAGTTACTTTTGTTGTAATTTATTTAGCTAGCTCTGTCAAGAGATAGCTACCCTTCATTCAACATTGTTTCTTCCTCCAAAGGGAAGAACACCAACAATGGAAGGAAGGTGGATTTCTCTCTTAATCGTCCAGTGACGAGATCATACTGTAGGGCCCTTACCAACTTGGTATCAGAGCCGATCACCATGGATGATGCCCATAATTCCACTCTAGAGTTGACAACCCTATATCAACATATAGACTAGTATTTTATAGAGATGCAAGAAAAGTTTAATGGCCTAGTTCGAATGATGGAGGGGTTCGGCCAGGAGAGGAGTAGGGAAGGACCAAAAGGAGTTGGAGCAACAGTAA
>JANQBM010000009.1:4492242-4503528 GCA_025594535.1 Erythroxylum domingense
AACAACTTGATTCCCAAAATAAATAGAATCCTACGTCTATCGAATGTCTTTCCAAATCCGATTCTAGTGATAAAACTTTTCCTTTACACGTGCCCATGCTTAGTCAAAAACTTTTCTTCCAGTTGGAAATTTGAATTACCTTTGCTTTTCTTGCATCTTTTTTATTCAAATTCAACTTCCATATGTTTAAAACACTTGATAACAATTAATAAACAAGTCCATTAATTTTAAATAAAAATTTCAACAAATTAAAGAGATTTATGTCTAAAGTTAGCCCAAAAATAATGACTTATCATATTAACTTTATTGTATAGTATACAAGAACAATTACAATTTAGAGTGGAACAACTCTTACAATTGTGGATCGAGGGATATTTATGGCACCAAACATCTCTATGTAACGAGCTAACTTAGGAAGATAAATTAATGGAAATCCTTGCTGAAATGAAAGTTGATCAATTCAGATTTGAGAGTGAAGAAAAGATAAGGGTTGGCTTTATGGATAGAGGGACATTTCAAAAAGAGCTTCCAGAAGAAAAAGAAAGTATTGTAGATAAAATAATGGAATGCCTTGCTAAGAGAGTAGCTAGTCAATATGAATACGATGAGAGATTTTCTTCACCTACATATGATGAGTATAATTTGAACTTCCGACTGTTTGAGAGTGAAGAAGAGACAACATTTGGTTTCATAAGTAAAGAAGCATTTTAAAAAGGAGAGGAGGTAACTGTTGCTCTTAGAAATATGATGATTGAGTATATTCAAGAATCAAACATGAGGCATTAGGAAATAGAGGCTTGTATACAAAATGTAGTGAATCAAATTGATCAGCTGGCGTAGATATTATCTAATGAACCATTAGGGAGTTTTGGTTTCATAAGTAAAGAAGCATTTTAAAAAGGAGAGGAGGTAACTGTTGCTCTTAGAAATATGATGATTGAGTATATTCAAGAATCAAACATGAGGCATTAGGAAATAGAGGCTTGTATACAAAATGTAGTGAATCAAATTGATCAACTGGCGTAGATATTATCTAATGAACCATTAGGGAGTTTTCATGGTCCTGATGAAACAGATCCTAACGAATTTAGACTGGCAATCACTTTTAGTAATGAAGATGAGCTCAAAGAAGAGAAAAGGAAGAGGAAGCTAGTATTACAAATAAATTAATGGAACTTTTTATTGACATGAAAGTTGAGCAATGTGAATTTGAGAGTGAAGAAAAGGAGAGGGTTGGCTTCATGGATGGAGTGACATTATAAGAAGAGCTTCTGGATGAAGAAGAAGTCTCCATCCTAGAAGGAAAAGTATAGAAGCAATAGAAGGTAATTGAAGAAGATGAGCCATAAACCTCTATCTAAGAAGAAGAGTGGATAGAGGGGGTTGAGGAGGTTGAGGAAAACTGGCAGAGGGATCAAGTAAGGAAAATATTGATGAGGTGTTAATAGTGACCTTAAGTATGGAGAATCCCACTTCCCTAAAGACAAACTGTTTGAGTAAGAAGATGATATAGGGATTTATGTTATTCCTTACATTTTTAACAATATGTCATTAAACAGGGCGTTAATCAAGTTTAGTGTTTTTATTAATATAATCAATTATATCCTTGTTATTATCTTGCAGGCTCTGAAATCGCTTTGTGGTGAAAGCAACTTGCTAATTATTGATACAGGATAAAATTAAACATGTAGGTTACATTGAGTTAATGATGTTAAAGAAGTGTTGCATAGGAGGCAATCCATGAGTTAGTTTTATTTTTATTTCAATTTTGATATTATCTTGTGTTTGTTTTTGTCTTAGTATAAGATTTTATTTTCTATTATGTTATTTCTTTTTTTTATCATTTTCATTTATATTTTCCAAGGATGTTAGTTTCATATTAGATGCATTAGAATTAGAGAAATGGTTATACTCAAGAAAGTACCACTAAACCCTCTCACTTTTCCTAAATGCTTATATTGTGTACATTGGGGACAATGTACAACTTTAAGTGTAGTGATGGGTTTATTAAATTTTAACTGATTTCTCCTTGCTTATTATAATCCTGATTATAAATTTTATTGACTGATATCTTGAATTGCTTGAATCTATCCATTAATACTATACTTTATTATTAAATATTGATTTGAATTAGCATGAAAAAGGATGATGGTTAAAATAAAATTATTTTTCTAAGTCATATTTTTCATAATCATTGAAATTTTCAAGTTGAATGAAATTACATGTTATTGACACATATATAGAACCAATTTTTTTAGTAAGCTGTTGAGCCTGAAATGCAAATTTTCAAAAATTGTTAAGCTCTTATTATTCTAACATGTGTGTGACATCATTACACAGTAGGATAATTCTATAACTTGCTTTTATTATGTATGTTGAGACCATATTTGTTAAATTAGAAACATTGACATGATGAAGGCATTTATATTTACCAATTTGTTTTAGCTTATTTTTTAGAAAATTACCATACCAAAAAATTTACTTTTAGGAATAACCAAGTTAAGCCTTAGCATTTTCCATTCACTAAATAAACATATTAACCTTTATCCTATTTTTCTTTGAATACCTATTTATTGTTTTGAAATTTGAAGATTATTTACATTATTTACTTGTTGAGACTTGAAATTTATGAAAGGTCTAATATTTCTTAAAGTGTGGTGCTAAATGTTTAATGTGAAAAAAAGACAAAAAGACATAAAATATAAATAAATAAATAAATAAGTATATAGTACCATTAGTTTTGCAATGGAAGGACCAATGTGTACTTATAAACAAGTCTTAAATTATATGGTGTAGTAAATTTCCTTCAATTTCACCCTTTTAATTATCCCAATTATACCTTACCTAGGCCTCATTACAAAATTACAAAGACCTTTTGATTTTTGTTTCTAGTTTGTACATAAGTTGTGGAGATGTTATTTTATTTCAAGCATATGGTAAGAATTTTACTACACATTCGATTAAGAGTTCTGATGCTTTTTACCCTAAACACTTGAGTGTATTGAGTGCAATCTTGGTAATGGTGTAAAGAGATATGCTTTTGATTTCAATGCAATTATTAATGTGATTATTATTAATATTATTTAGGAAATTAATTTTAGGATAACTTGATTCTAATTGTATGTTAATTTAATTCAATAGAATATGATCATGTATAGTATAAATGGATATGTTGCAATTAACGATGGATTTATATTTTATACTTTTATGCCCATATTTGATGTATTTTTCTTGATATTTTATACTTTTGTTGTATATTTTGTACTTAATGTGCTTCAAGTGTGTTTACAGGTTATAATTGCCTTTATGGACCTAAAGAAGAGGAATTCAGACAAAAATAGGGTATAAAACAAATAATCAACAAATCTGAAGGAATGTACGACCGTGCAACATGATCGTGCTCCCGTGGCTATGCACTTTTGTGATATCCAGTGAATTACAATTATGCAAGGTCTGATGCACAACCTTGCAAGAGATCGTACACCTTCCAGAATCCTAAGTTTTGTGATAAAAAGACATTTTTAGTGGCAATTAAAAGGAGGAGACATTGGGAGTTGATTTCTAGACATAATGTCATTCTCAAAGGGCAATTTTAATCCAAAGAAATAGAAAACACGAAGAAATCATCGATATATCCATTGGAATACAAGATCATAAATCTACATCACAAGAATGCTTAATAGAAGACAATTAAGGAGATTTAGAATTATGAACCCGTTGTTTTCTATTTTTTTCTTTCAATGTATATTTGATTTCGTGTTCGATTATGTGTAACCAAATGTCTAGTTAGTATTTAAGTTAGATGAACCCTATTTCGATGTCACGACCCAGAACCACATCGGGCACATGACAATCGCCACATACCTGGGCTAAGGATGCTTACGGTACCCTTAACCCGACTATGCAAGGCTAACTGAATATCTTTAAAAACATTTAGATAGCACAACGACTATATTTTCAAAATCCCAAAACTTAATTAGAACACCTGTAAATCAGTTTTAAACGCACTTCTAGATTCACATTAAAACTCTACCGTAAACTTCTAGACTTTTAAGTCCACTCAAGAGCAATCCTAACGACAATACAAAAGGTTCATACATAAGGTCATTTACAAACCACAAGATAGCCAAGAGTTAATTTACAAAATTATAAAGCATGTCAACATAATTATGAGCCACTATACAATAAAAGTACAAAATAGAGACTACCCACGTGCGGTAATGCCCCTAATATGTCAAAAGACCGCACAAACCACTTAGAGCTTCAAGCTCACCAAATTAACCTGCATGGTTGGAAAGAGAGGGGGTGAGTACATTATTACTCAGTGAGCGAGAAAAAGACATATATCAAAAACAGAACCCGATACACACCAAAACAGTCTAAATAACCTAAGGACAGTTTTACACATCTAACATGTATGTAACCACCTATGAAGTGAATATGCATGACATAGAAACAAAGAGACCTAGTATATGACTCATCCGATGCTGGTTAGGAACCATATAGGCCTAGCCTATTAATCACTCTTTCAGTGAACATAGGTTTCATTTCTAGTACACAAGAGTAGAAAAGCATCACATGTAAAATCAAAACTTTTCAAGAAGCCAAAATATTTATATGTTTCACCACTAGTGTGCACACATACCAAATCCCGGTGTTAGCTTGACTTTCATCTATGGTAAGTACAAACTACGGTCGATAAGAGCATCATAACCCTAGGTGATTACCTCATCGATGACCAGACCTCTAAGTGTGCAATTACCCATAAGTCCTATAGAATGGTATCGTTACAAGGACTCAACTTTTATGTACCAACGTTAAAGGTACGGGGGTCGCTTAATATATTGTGCCTAGCATATTAATGGCTAATCGTTACCTCACCAATCACCAAAAAAATCATATACAAATATTTAATACTAAAATCAAGTAAGGTACCATGCCTTTATTTATCGGTCTAACATGTAAATTGGAACCTTAATATGGATCTAAGCCAAAAGAGAACACATACAGGTAATATACATGACTCAGTTATGCATATGTAAGATCCAAAACATTATTTCATACAGTGAAAGTCATCTTTTACACTCCAAGTACAAAGTTATTTAAAAATGTAGTTTCAAAAAATAAAAAATCCTTTGCACTTCAATTGTAGGTTTGTTGAAAACAATATATTCATCAAAATATGAAATAAAAACATCAGCTTCACTCCAAGTGCAAAGTTATTCAAAATAATGTCGTTTATTAAAAATATAAGTATACTAGCATCTATTTGAGATTAAATTCTACCATGCATTACCTAGGTTCAAAATTCACATACAAGTCATGATGTATGTCTTTGGTTGTCGTAGTCCTATTTGAGAGAGATGTTTTCCGCAACTCACCTCAAAAGAAGGTGTACAATCCTTTGACTTCAACAATCCTCTATACGAGCTCCTTAATCTATAGCTTCCGAGCCTTTATACATACAATATGCAATGTATTTACTACTCAAACATATATCTCGTATTTATACACCATCACATATGTGTATAAAACACAATATCACTATTTTTAAGCTATAAGATTCAGCCATTATGCTTCTCACATGATTACTTCCCTTATTATTAGCATACGCTTTCTTTTGCATTTTCCAAGGCATTTAATGCCTTTGATCCAATACTTACACATTTCAAAGCATAATTACGTACATTTTTATCCAAGCACATTAAGTCACTACTCATCTATCTATGCAAAAATTCAAGTTTACTCTAAGTGAACATGAAAGTCTCTTTCCAATGCACACCATTACAATCCTTAAATCCTAAGCCAAGTTCATTTAGGCATTTTATCAAACACCTAACGTGCATGACTTTCAATTCATATTTTCAACACTTTATCATAGAAATTCATGCTCCTATCTCGTTATATAACAAGAACTTCCAAACAACAACAAATTTCATCACTCCATTAAATCCAATTCCCTTCATTTAAACCATCAATTTGAAAAGATATTCAAAATTTTACAAACTTTCACTAAAGAGAGTGCATCTCAGTTTTGACTTACGGAGACTTATCCATGAATCATTTTATCCATCTAAATCATGCTTCATGCATATACAAGCATGGAGAACAAAATATATTAACACCAAACTCAAAATCATAATATAGAGAGAGATGACACAAAATTTACCTAAACTTTCTTTTAGTGATATCTAAAAATCCTTTGAGAATTTCTCAAATCTAATGATAGATTTGAGTTCCTTGATCCCGAATTAACTTAGAATACCTTGGTTTGGGGTTCGAGAATTAAAAAAAATGGTGGAAATTAGGTGATGGCCGAAAGTGTTATTCTTCTCCTCTCTTCTCCTCTATTCTCCTTTCTTTTAATTAAAACAAATTTTAATGCTAAATGGTGGGGTGCACGGCCACACTCAAGAAAGAAGGGTCTAGAATATTGAATCTTTTTTGACCAAGCATCGTGAATTTACTTTTTTGTCCTTAGCTTATGTGAAATTACCACTATACCCTTCAAACTTTTCCTAAATTTGTAATTAAGCCCAAATTTTGGGAATGACCAAAACTTTTATTTTCATTTTGGTCCCCAAACATTTGGCCCCGAACTTTTGAAAATTATAATTAATTCCCTTAACTCTATAAAATTAGATATTGGGAATTTAAAAATTATATTTAAGTCCCTTACCTTTTAATAATTTGTAAGTAAGTCATTATATACATCAACTTTTCCAATTAAGCTTTCTAAGTCTCCAATAAGTCTATAAATAATGTCTAATCACCTCTAAGGCATTAGAATACATTTATCTCAGCCACCTTGATCCTATCCATTCAATGTACTTAGTTTTACACACTTAGAAGCTTATGTGTCAGAAATCTCTAAAATTTCGCATACAAATGAACTATAAGTTCATGTAAAGGCATATAACATTATATATCACTAACATATATACTAAAAGGATTCTAATACATTTTTAACCATATACAACCATGCATATATAAATATACAGTAGTATCTCCAAGTACAAACTGATATAAAAGGGCTCAAAGAGTTCGGTGTTATGTTGATACCTTATCATGTGTTGATCTTTCTATTAATGTCATTGATTGATTGATTTGTTGCGATCGAATTACTTGTTTTATTTATGATCTAGTGTTCTAAAATGTTAAACCATAATCGAATTTCATATGTAGTGATTGGGAAATCCTAGATTTGAATAGATCTATGGTAATTGGAAAGAGTTGATTGTAACCCTAGAGATAGGATGACATAAATCTTCTAAATTATGGTCAAACCTAATTGAGGGACTCGTAAATCGTTAATGCAATCTTATAAAATTTAACCTGAGTAATTCGCGTAGAAACCTTAGGATTAGTTGTTAGTAGACTCAAGATTAACTACTAGCATACTGTAGGAGTCTCCACGGTCCAATAAATTAGTAAATAATTGCATGATAAAAGGTCAATCTATTAAAGGTTTAGGGGGATTCAAAACCTAGATACTAATTACTCGATATCGATAATTTCCTAGTGCTTCTTAAATTCTCTGTTCAACTTTGTTATTTATTTTATTTTATTTACTTGTTTTTATTTTTTAATTAAAAATCTAAAGTCAATCCTTAGGCTAGATAATAAGGGGACGGGTAAGTACTAGTATTCATAGTCTTTATGGGATAAACCCATACTTGCCAATACTACCTATAGCTACGTCATGCAGTTGTTGTATTAAGTATTGACTACTCACATAAAAGGTCAATCAAGCATAAAAGTCACTAGCCTTTTTAAGAGTAATCACCTTGTCATGAATATCTCGGTTACTGAACTTGGTCACTATTTAAAACGGCCACTAGCACCACTATTCAACTTCAAACTTTTTCTTTAGTTTAAAGCTAATGAAATGAATTTATTTAATACTTATTTATACAAAAAAGTTTTCTTTCTATTTTTTCTTTTTATATTTTATGTGGGATAATAAGAACTTAATATATTTTTAAATTACAAGCACATAATATAGCTATAGGTAACATTAGCGAGTACAGTTTATCCCTCGATGAATAATGGTTAACTATTGACTAACACAGCCTAATGCTGGTCCTACAATGCTTTGCACAAAAAGATGAAGTAACAAAATAAAACAACGTAGAATACAAGTTGAACATAACCATATTTTAGACCCGCTGTTCAGAAAAATGGCTCCCTATTAGTCCTTTTGTTCAAAACATAACCCCATGTTGGTCTCCTTATTAAAAAGGTAGGTCCTTGTTGTTCCCACGATTAATGCCATGTCCTAATTTATTCCTATAAATTCATCCTGAGATCATTCCAACTTAACTTAGAATTGTATGAATTCATTCATTCTTTATTAGAGAGCCAAAAAAAAAGAAATTTCTAAAGAAAATACAAACTAAATTAAGTACCAAATATCATATAAATTAAATGCTTCATAAATCAAGCAAAAAACATAGTGCAATTAATTATTACCATCTACATCTAGTTATATGTGTGTGTGTGTGTGTGGATGAAAACACAATTATTTTGACTAAAATTAGGTATGTAAGAATATAGTGCAATTAATTATTACCATCTACATCCACTACAAAACATTTATATAATCCGTGACGTTTTATTGACAAAACGTCATAAAAAACGTGACGAATTATACATACTTTTTGTGACGTTTTAAAAACGTCATGAAAAGTTTGAATTTTTGCGATGTTTTATGAAAACGTCACAGATTTGACACTTTCCGTGATATTCTATGAATAAAAGATCGCAGAATAAAAACCGTGACGTTTTGTTGAAGAGAACATTACAGAAGGGTAAGCTAAAATGTTTTAGCACAAGAGTCCGGATCCTCTGTCCAAGACAACCCTGTCTTACTCTGTCCAATAATAAAACGACGTCGTTTTTGCTTTAAAATTTTAAGCAGCTACTTCCTTCACACGCCATGTGCACTGGGGTTCTTTTTAAAGCACGCCCGTGCACTTTTTTTTACTTTTTATTTTTTTAATTATTTAATTATTAATTTAAAACAAAATGAAAATAAAATTAATTTTTTCTTATTAATTTAATTAAAATTTTAATTAAATTTTAATTATTTTATTACTAATTTTATAAAAATAAAATTGAAAAAATGATTTAGTGCACGGGCGTGCTTCTTAGAGCACGCTAGTGCAATTTTTTTTACTTATTTATTTTATTTTAATTATTTAATTATTATTTTAATAAAAATTAAATTATAATTATATTATTATTAATTTTGTAAAATTAAAATTAAAAAATAGTTTAGTCCCGTGCACTTATTTTTTATTTATTCATTTTCATTTTTATTACTTTAAATAAAAATTAAATTAAATTTAAATTTAATTAATATTTTAATAAAAATTAAATTAAATTACGAATAAAATTTTTAATTTTATAAAATTTAAAATTAAAAAGATGAACTAGTTTAGAATTTTTTATTTTTAGATGAAATTAAAATTAAAAAGATAAAAAAAACTTTAATTTTAATTTTTTAAAAATTTTAAGATAAAATTTTAAATTTTAAAATTGATTAATTTATTAAATTATACAATATATTATATATGTGGAATAATTTGTTTTGATTTCAATGACATATTTTAGTTGATTAATTTACTAAAATTGTTTATATAATGTATAAATTATAGAAATTTATACATAAATAGCTAATTTTACCACATCTTTAATAAACAGCTGATGGTGTCTGCTGGTCAAGTTATTACATACTTCATGGGTATGACTTAACAAGTGACACGTGTGACTTTTGACGTAATTGTCGCAGGTATGAGTCACACTTGTGACCTTTTGACTTGATGTCATAGGTGTGAATTGTTAGGTCATACCCGTGACACTTTGTCATATAATTAACATTATACATATTTCGTCTGAAATTAATAAATAACAATGTGTATTATTTAAATATACTTAATTATAATTACTTTTGATATAATTTATAAATATTATTAAAATATTTTATGTATCTTTAATTATTATATAGTTTATATGATTGAAAGTTTTCCTCCAATTATTTCAATATACTACTTTTATTTCAAAATGCTTAAATAATAAATTTGATATGATTAATAGTTATTACAGTATAGTCAATTAATTATATCAGATTTATATGTTAATTAATATTAATACGTACTATTTAAATATATTTAAAAAATGCCTATCACAACCTAATTAATTAATACAATGACTATTAATAATTATTGGTATATTATTAATTAATTGATTTATTAAAATATAGTTACTTGATTAAATAGTCAATATCAATATTTACATGTTACTGCATTAATGAGATATATTGTAATGATTTCAAAGATTAAATTATAATTATAATTATAATCATTTTATTATTAATTTTTAAAAAAGTAAAATTTAATAAGATAAAATTGCATTAGTGAATACATGAGTGTGATTTAAGAATGCACGCCCATACATTTATAGGTTTAATAAATATTTTATTGATTTTAAATTTAATTTTTACTTAAATAAAAAATAAATTAAATTATAATGATGGTATGATTAAATTTATAAAAATTTAAAATTAAAAAGATGCAATAGTTTTAAAATTTACTATTTAAATATATTATAAAGAATGCTTATCACAACTTAATTAATTAATACAATTATTACTAATGATTATTGGTGTATTATCAATTAATTGATTTACTAATATCAACATTATATGTCACCCTCCTGCTTGTGCACGAGGGTGACGGTAACAAAATTCTCACCCTTGTGTAGAAGCATGAGGGTGACTTGACAAAATGTCACCCTTGTGCTTAAGCACGAGGTTGACCGGCACCAAATTGTCACCCTCGTGCACGAGGGTGACAATGTGATGACCTTTTACATGTCACCCTCGTGCTTGTGCACGAACGAGGGTGACAATTTGATGACCTTTTACATGTCACCCTCGTGCTTGTGCACGAGGGTGACTTTAATTTATTTATAATAAATAGTATAATTATAATTTAATTTGTTATTAATTTTAATGAAATAAATAAATTTTTTGTTGAAATATAAATTTAATTTATACTTTTAAAAAAATAAATTATAATAATGGCATTATCAAATTTATAAAAATATTAAATTAAATATTTTTATCATATTTTATTATTATTATTCTTATTCTTATTATTATTATTAATTTTCTATTTGAGTATATATACTTATCATCATCATCATCATCATTATCATTATCATCATCATCATCATCATCATCATCATCATCATTATTATTATTATTATTATTATTATTATTAT
>JANQBM010000009.1:4505098-4518137 GCA_025594535.1 Erythroxylum domingense
AAATTCAGCTCCACTTGTGTATGGGCGCTTGCGAAGCATGGTGGGGCTAACGTTCTTAAGTATTTGGGACCATTAACCTTAACTCGAATTTTGGTTAGAAAAGTGATATTAGAGTTAACTTATATTCATGACGTGCCTAGTTCAAATCCTAGCGTTGGATTATACGCCTTGACAAGGGATTGACTTAAAGGTAGCAGAAGCTTTGTGGGTATAAGTAGATTTGGAACTGTTAACCTCAACTCGAATTTTAGTTTGCAAAGTATATATATATATATATGTGTCTATGTGTGTGTGTGTGTGTGTGTGTGGATGAAAACACAACTATTTTGACTAAAATTAGGTATGTAAATCTTCTTACTGGTGATAGGATAAAAATTAAAAGATTGAGAATAGATGGGAGTTTTATGGAGTCCAAAGTCGTAGTGGAAGCTGACAAAAAATAGTGAGAAAAAGCTTATGAAAATCAACATTTAAAAGATTCAGCATAGGAGACTATAAGGAGATAATAGATTATAAAAAAAGGCTTAATGCAAAAGCAGCTAAGGATTGAACCTTAGTAAGAATATTACAAGTTTAAAGAAAAAAGATGTTAATATCTCACATATGCCAAATCTTGAATGAATGAATGAAATGCTTTATAAATCCATAAAAGAAAAACTCTTAAACAAGTTAGTTTTGTATGTTTGGTTCTCTTCAATTCGACGTAGGGTTGTTTAGTTCTCTTAAACTAGAAATAGACTTGTTATCTCAAGATGTTGCAAAATGATTCTAAAAATGTTATATGGACCTAATAACATAAAAATAAACATCACTGCATCAATAAAATGTCCGAAAAGTTATAGTTACCAACTTCTCATCAACTAATAACGTTTCATTTAAAAAGTGTGCAACATAATTTGAGCCTATCCTTATCCTAGAGAAACATCAACTCTGGTAGCTAGGATGGCACGACGACACGTAAGTAAAGGAGAGAACAATTTCTTTTGATGTGGTGAAGTAGGAGTTTAGCATTACGAATACATTTAAGGATAGATTCCCTTCTCAGCTGACTCGAGTCTACTTTATGAACAATTGCCTGAATTCTGCTGGATTTCCACGGTAAAAACTGCATTGCTTCTTCCTGACTCCTTGAGTGACATTTTGAAAGAACTTTTGCAGGGACTGCATAGCTTCTTCATCGTCCTAGATAGGATCATATCGCAAGGATCGCATCAACTTAAAACTCAAGTCAACCACAATACAAATGGAACCCGCTTACTACTCAACAACGTGGGTCTAGATGAGGAAACTTGTAATCCATATTGCATAAACGTGAAAAATGCTGCACACATGTTATCAATGGTATGGGAATTCATAATATTTCCAGACTCAAAAACATGACATGCAGCTCTTGCAACCACAGAGGAAGTGAGCACGCATACCTTGGATTTGATAATTGTCAACTAAAATATTTTTCTCCAAATACTTGAATAAGAACAGCTATTTGATAGGGTAATAAAATCCTACTAGCTAGGTGTCCTATACAGCTTTTATAGTTGCAGCTCAAAGGCTTAAAAAGTATTTTCCTATACATATTCTAAAATAAAACACAAGGCTTCCGTACAGTCCAACAATTTGATTGTAGGCAGTGTAAGATCGTGTGTGGCTGCGTAGTGCCCGCAAATATATATATATATTCTGGCACACACGTATAAGCCTATACTGCAAATAATGAAAATCAAACAAGCATTGGAACTTACACGAAGGATGTTAATGAACCTTGAATCGGTCAAAATCACAGGAAAGGACATCCTTAAACATTCACGTGCCCTGCATGTGAAATCTAAATGTAATACATGTATAGTACTGAAGATATTAATGGCAGCATGAGTGCAATTTTGCAGGGCTAACCTTGGACTTTCCGAGAAACTATGGTAACAGCAGATGATGAGTTTCAGCAACTGTTTGGATTGATTTTCAGAAAATTTCTCAATCATATTTCCTAAAGCTTGTCCTATGGAAAAAAATCGTTCGGCAATGGCACAGCAATAGTTCATACCCTGATTGTTTTTCAGAATCTTGTAGACTATAAATGTAGCTACCTGCATTCAGATGCATTAAGTAGTATTAGACCAATCTCACAACATTTCCCTCAAGCTAGAGACTACAGATATTCGCCATGGATAGTAGGTTAGGGTAACCAATCGTAAGCCATCTAATGATCATATTAGACTTAGACAACTTAAACTCTGACAGCTAATACTGTTGACAGTTTGCATCATCTCGAGTAAGCTTCATAAAATCTCCTATCAGTGTATTGCATAACTAAAAGACTTTTTGGAGCTTATGGTAAGGTGTACTTATTTCTTGAAACCAAATTCATAGTGTTGGCATTCAGGTAAAGTCTTTGGGAACTTGCATAATTATGGAACAAAAATCCAAGACAAAATTAATGCAGTAATGTACAATTCATAAAATAAGAGTTAAGACACAAACTGTTTGTGACAATCCATTGCCCACTTCCATGGAACGTAGACAACAGGGAAGTACTTGAGATTCAAGAAGGAATCGTACAACTCGTACGTCATCAACCTGCAGAAGAAAAAGAGCTTCAATCTAAAATTGCAAGATCAAAATCTTAACTTACCTTTCAGTCAAAGTTAGAATTGTGTAAAACCAACTTTTTCCTTTCCCCTATGCTATGGGATACTTTTACTACTTCTAAAAGCTTAAATGGCTCGAGACATTATTAGTCTGTTTATCTGTGTGATGTTGTGACCAAAAAGAAAAAAAGAAAACTGGCAAGAAGAAATTCAAACAATCATGTCCACAGAAAAAACAAAATCTTTAGTTTATAAAGTACCTTCACCAAAGCGCCAATAACACCTAAGCTGATAAGTCTTAGGGATTCATGAGGCGTTTCCTTTCTTGGGTTGCTAAGAAAAGGATAAACATAAGCAGGTATCTTAGCTGCATGTAATAAAATTTAATTAGAAAGCTCACCATCCCACTTGTCAAACGAATCACAAAGTGGAAGCATTCAGGTCTATATATAAAGACAAAGGAACTTCATAACAGAATTAATTTGGAAGCTATTACTTTAGCAGGCTGAATATTCACAAACTCCCAAAGCATAAGAAATCAACAAAGCTTATCCCATAACACTGAAACTGTGAAAAGAATACATAGGATTAAACGTTTTTTTCCGTTGATGAGTAACGCATAACAAAGATTCTGCCAGTCTAAAATCCAAATTACAAAAAAGTTCATTTCATGCTAGCGAGAAATGCTCTGGATTGTCTCCACACATTTCCCATCCTACCCTAAACCCTCTTTGTTTCGGACCAATTTTGAAAATCAGTTTCCCTTTTAGCCATTTTCCTAGGTGGGCTCTTTCTTGCTTTCCAGACCTGTCAATTAGTTACCATTAATGGCAAAAATCCTTCCCCTTGGTTTCGCCCTAGTGAGCTCCTCCTCAAACCCAGTAGTCCCTAACTCGCTTTCGGACGTAGTGTCCTTCAAAGAGCAGATTCTATTAACTACCACAGTGCATTCCCTTTGATTTCTCGTCCCTCTCCCCTTCCAAACCAAATGCTTCTCAGATGGCTGCTGTGGTCTCTATGATTGTTAATAATGGTAAGAAAGCTCTCTCCAACTGCACACAACCGATTAACAAGCTGGGCTAGAACAAAGTGGTAGGGGACCCAATGTCTTTTGACTAGCTTAGGAATATTCCCCCTTCCAACGAATCAATGGTTTTTTTTCTACCTATGGAGGTGCTTAGCATGGGAGCTCAAAAATGGAAATTTTGCTTGATAGGATTTCTCATTGAGAAGCACCTCTGATTCCCCCCGGTTCAACACCAGGCCAACAACAACAAAAAACTTGGACTAGAAAACAGAACAATTCTTTTTCTTTAAAATCACCACAGAGGATAAAGTTAACAAGATCCTAAAAGCTAGACCTTGGCACATCCAAGCAAGACCTATAATGCTCCAAAAATGGCGTCTAGGCTTAATTATGGAGAAAGAAAATTTGAGGAACTTACTTTCAAGGGTGAACTTTAACAACTTTCCCCTTGAATAGTGGTCATCTGACAGACTCAGTTACCTAGCAAGTTCACCGGGAAGACCTTTGTGCATGGATGAATAAATCGCTAATCTCAAAAGCATAGGGTACGAAAGGATCTATGTCAAGGTAGAGAGGAACAAGGCTCTCCATGATAGTCTGAGTATAAAGAAGTTACACGATGAAGTGAAACTCACAGAGGACTTCATTTCCATAAGTTATCAACGGAGACCTAAAAGGAAGGAGCAAGCCAAAGCTTGCCACCTACTGGGAGGAATGGTCTAGAAATAAACGCAGTGAAGAGCAAATGAATATGGAAACACCCCAGTGAGTAACCACTTCGATGTGAATCTGAATATTTGAGCTTAACAAGGTGAGGTATGAGTCCTCAACCACGTCTAAGGCATGAAACCATAAGTAACAATGTAGAAGACAGGTTTGGAAAGGAGAAAATATAACTAGACTCAAAGTTAATGTGCTCACTCTTAAAGGCAGATAGTAAAACAAAAGTAGAGAATTCCACTAATGTACGCGTATCAACTCCAAGTGTCTCAACAACCTCTGTGAACTGAAGCCACAAATGCTAACAAGACAAAACCTGGGAAGATTTGAGAGAAAAAACAAAACTGACGAATTTACGTGGTTCGGTCTATTGAGACCCACGTTCACGGTAACTAAAACTTGTCTTTTCTTTTATTTCTATCTCTTATTTTTCTGTTTACATCATACACATATACAGGGAACCACACTAGCTATTTTAGGAAGTAGACTAATATAGGAGGGATTTGATTTGATACAAATCCTTGATAATCCTCCTATAGATCAAATATTAATTACAGAAGTAATATTTTATTAAGATCTTATCCAATTGACATCTCTAACACTCTCCCTCAAGTTGAATCATAGATATTGCTCATGTTCAACTTGCAAACAAGTTCGTCGAAGTTCTGCATTGATAGTCCCTTAGTGAGTATATCTGCAATTTGCTCTTTTATAGGGACATATGTCATACAAATAGTCCCTTCATCTACCTTTTCTTTGATAAAGTGCTTGTCCACTTCTACATGCTTGGCCTGTTCATGTTGAATTGGATTTGAGGAGATATTAATAGCTACTTTATTACCATGGCAGAGCCTAATAGGTGGTTATGTTGTAATATAAAGTTCTTCCAAGAGTTTTGTCAATCACAATCCTTCACATATTCCTTGAGTTACTGCTCTGAATTCAACTTCTGCACTACTTTTGGCTACGACATTTTACTTTTTACTTCTCCAGGCTACTAGGTTCTCCCATACAAATGTACAATACCTAGATGTGGACTTTCTATCTTTTGCTAATCCTGCACAATCTACATCTGTAAAAATCTCTATTTTCTTGTTCTCATAATTTTTGAGCAATAGGCCCTTCTCGAGGGATCCTTTAAGATGCCTAAGGATTCTGTACACCACTCCTAGATGAGCCTCCATGGGATTATGCATGTGTTAACTTATCTGACTTACTGCAAATGCGATATCTTGTTTAGTATGTGACAGGTAAATTAATCTCTCGACTAATCTTTGGTACCTCTCTTTGTCAGCTATAGCGTCTATTGGTCTCTTTCTGGCTTCAACTAGAGTATCACTTGGCCTACAACTGAGCATACTAGTTTCATTCACGAGGTCAATGACATATTTTCTTTGTGAAACACTGATTCCTTTCCTTGATCTAGCAACTTCCATTCCTAGGAAATAACGCATTTGGACCCAATCCTTTACCTCAATTTTAGTGGCTAGAACTTCTTTTATTTTCTTCTTCTCTAATGTATCTCCCTTGTCAAAACAATATCATCAACATATACAGCCATAATTGCCTTTTTTTCATTATCAGAATGTTTGAAAAATGTAATGTGATCTGAATGTCCTTGTTGATATCTCTGTTCTTTTATTACTTTTGTAAACCTATCAAACCATGATCTTGGAGATTGTTTTGACCCATAAAAGGATTTTTTTCAGCTTACATTTTGTTTTCTCTACCCTTCTCACAAAATCCTAGAGGTTGCACTATAAAGACTTCTTCCTCTAATTCTCCATTTAAGAAAGCATTCTTGATATCATATTGTTTTAAGGACCAATCCAAATTTCTTTCCAGAGATAGGAGGTCTTGGATAGTGTTTGGTTTTGACACTAGTGCAAATGTCTCCATATAGATGACACCATATGTTTAAGTAAACCCTTTCACAATTAGCCTAGCTTTATATCTTTCCACAGAGCCATCAGCTTTGTATTTTACAGTGAATACCCGTTTACATCCCATAGTTCTTTTTCCTTTTGGTAATTCTACCACATCCCATGTCCCATTTTTCTTCAAAGCTTTCATTTCCTCCATCACTTCCTTATTACATTTGGGTACTTTCAAGGCTTCGTGAACATCCTTCGAAATTTTAATTTTGTCCAGGTTAATGGTAAAAGCATGACATGTTTCAAACAAGATATTATAAGATACAAACTATGAGATAAGGTGTAGAGTAGATGACCGTGGTTTTTTTCGAAAAGTAATAGGCAACTCTATGTCATTTGGTCCATATTCTATTGTTTAATCATAAGGTAGTTCTGGGTTGGTTGGGTCTTCCACCAAATCTAATATATATAGTGCTTCAGGTGTGAGGTCTTCTTGGGACTTTGATTTTGGCCTCCGTTAGTAACCCATTATTTCGTTGTCCTTTTTCTCTCTTGCCTCTTCCCTGGGATTTGATTTTGATAATATAATCTTGGTTAGGAACTGAGCTTTAAAGAAGGTAACATCAAGGGTAACAAACATCTTTTGAGTGATCGGGTCATAACATTTATACCCTTTTTGTGTAGGAGAATACTTGATGAAGACATATTTGATAGACTAAGGGTCTAATTTAGTATGATGATGGGAGTGAACATGAACAAAGGTTATACATCCAAATATTTTTAGAGAAAGATTCAAGTTAAGTCGTGAGGTAGGAAAATGTTCTTAAACTTTTTCTAGTGGATTAGAAAAAGATAAAATTTTACTAGGCATTCTATTAATGAGATGTGTAGCAGTTAGAATAGCATCCACCCAAAAGGTTTATGGTATTTTAGTAGTAAAAAATAGAGCTCGGGTAACCTCAAGAATGTGTCGATTTTTCGTCTCAGCAACTCCATTTTTCTAATAAGTGTCCACACATGAGCATTGATGGACTATACCATGCTCAAAAAGATAAGATCCCAAAGTTTGGCTAAAGTATTCAGTCCCATTATCTGTATGCAAGATTTGGATTTTTGTATGAAATTGGGTCTGGATCATAGAATGGTAGTTGATAAACATTGTCCTAACTTCTATTTTATGATGTAAGAGATAGGTCCAACAAAAGCAGGTATGATTAATGAAAGTGATAAACCACTTGGTGTTTTTTTGGTTGGGTATATAAAAGGAACCCCATAAATCACTATGTATCATAGTAAATGGCCTTGATGGTTTGTAGCTGGTTGAGGGGGGAAAAGAACATTGATGTGTGGCATACTCACAAGTTTTGCAACGAAAATCAAAAGGTCTTTTATTAGAAAAATAGAAAGGAATAATTGTTTCATATAATGAAAATTTGGACGACCCATCTTAGCGTGTTATAACATAACTTCACTAATTTTAGGGATACATGTAGAGAAAACAGTCTAGTTAGTTGAAGTAGTGTCCTCTAAATAGTATAGTCCCTCACATTCCTTAGCAATGCTAATTGTCTTCCCTGATGCTAGATCCTGAAAGATACAGTGAGAGGCAAGGAACTTAGCAGAATAGTTTAAGGTTTTTGTCAATTGACTAAGAGATAACAAATTGCAAAACAATTTCAAAACATGTAAAACAAGTTTTAGGACAATAGAACTAGAAATACGAATACTCCCTTTCCCAACAACAAATGAAAATGACCCATCTACAATCTTTACTTTCAAATTTCCAGTACAAGGTGAGTAAGTTGTAAACAATTGATATGCACTATTCATATGATCAGAGGCATGGTTTTTATTTTGTTTAGGTTGCTAATTTGCTAGTTTGCCATAGATCTCCTAACACTCATCCTTAGAGTGACCTGATTTGTTGCACTGATCACATCTGGACCTTTGCTGTTGTTGATTTTTACTAGGCCCTGCATTAGTGCTATGGGTCCCACATAGTCACCCCCTATTCATGATTTGTGAGATACCAAAGCTGATTTTTCTTCTAATTCATTTCGAATGCCTTCAGTCAACATAACTCCCCATCAGCTCTCCTATTTTCTTACCTTCAAGAAGACTTCTCATAAAGTGTGTAAAAGATGTCGTCCAAGAATCCTCCCTCACACATCTTCTAGTTTATGGTTTAGCCCAACAAGGAACTCAAATACTCTCTCATTCTCCACTTTCTTCTTATATCTAACATTATTCGATGCTCAATCCTATTCTTTTTCTTTACTTAAATCAAGTTCCTACCATAAACCCATCATCACTATATAGTAATTAGTCACTTCCTTCTCTCCTTGTTTCATTTGCCACAACCATGTTTTAATTTTGAAGGTTTAGGAGGCATTTTTGGCATCTGAATATGTTTCCCTAATAGCATCCCATACCTCTTTCACTATAAGTAGAAATAGATAGGTCTTCTTGATGAAGGGCTTCATTGAAGTGACCAGTCATGCAATCACCATCGAGTTTTCATATCTCCACTTTTATAGTGCAACAACATCAATGGAAGGAGATAATAAAGACCATTGAAAAAATGCTAAAGAAGTTTCTATAATATGGACTTAAGGACAAAGATAAAGTGCCTAGAGTAAAATGGTAAGAAAATTTATTTTCCAAAGGATAATGGGGGACTTAGAATCAATTCATTTAGAATCTTATGCAAGGTGCCCCTAATTAAGAGGCTCTAGAAGATTTATACAAATAAGGAATCACTTTAGGCCCAATGGATACATATGCTCTTCTTGAAGTGAGAGACTATATGGTTAGTTAAGCCAAAAACAAATATTTTGTGGCCTTAAGGTAAATGGACAAGGCATTCAATTTGCTCAGTTATGAAACATAAAATCGGTAATGGAAAAGGAACTTCATTTTGGTTTGAAAACTAGCACGAATTGGGACTTCTTTACAAGCTTCAAAATTTGGATACAATCAAAGCAAGGATTCCTGTTAATATTAAGGTGGAAGTAATTATAGAAGATAATACATAGAGTTAGCCAATTCATACTTCAAGGGGCTTTAGGGTAATCAAAGACAATCATTCTATATACTCTCTTAATACATCCAAAGAGTGTTGTCTCTTATGATTGTATAATAAATCGATGTGATACTCCATCCTCTTATGCAAGAAGTTGTTGGTAGTTTCAAAAAACACAATTGATTGGCAAAAGCTAGTTTAGAATTTGAATCTTATCCATCACACATCCTTCATCCTTTAGCTCACCATTAAAGGCAAGTTGGGAATCAAAGATGATCTCAAGATATCCTAGATGAATGCTACTTGTGTTCTCTATCAAGATAATAATAAGGACCTAAACCACCTATTCTTCAATTGCAGATTCTCCAACTTTCTCTTTATAATCTTAATTGTAATTTCTCTCAATAGAAAGACATTGTTTCATGGGCTATAAACCTTAATTGTCTTACAAAAGATAATCTGAATATGTTTAGGTTAGCTTTAGGTGCAATAGTATAAATATATCATTTGGTTGAAAGAAATCAAAGGATCTATAAGGGAGCTTAAACTAACTCAAAGATCACATGTTACAGGCTCTTATGTAAAATTAGGGAAATTGTTATTGCAAGGAATCTAGCTAACACTATGAACACAAATTGGATCTTCAAATGGAAGTTAGAGTATAAAGGGGTTGTGTGATACGCATTTCTTGCTAAGCCTTGGCTTGGTTACAAATTTTCTTACAGACCATAATGTGCTATATGCGATGTAGCTTGAGACTATTTTAACTTCTTCACGTAGCTTCTATATCGTTTCTAAGATTCTTCATGTACTTTTTTTTGTAACTCCTTTAGAGCATTCTCTAATGGAATTCTCTATTTACTTTCCAAAAAATTTCTACCAATTGAGAACATGAAGGAAAATTTCACATCAATTTTAGTAGCATTAGGGTATAAAATTTCAAAATGAGGCCTAACTAAAGCAAACGTTTAAATCTATATAAAGGTATGCCAGATATATTTTTATTTATGTGCTTTTGTATATGTGTGTATGTGTAGGAATTATGTGTTGAAGCGTACACAAGACTCTAATATTTGATAAGTTTTCCTGTTTGTAGATATTAAAACAGATAGAGAGGAAGGACCAAGACATTAGATAAATCAGTGTCACATCTAATTAGTAAATTCCAAATGTATTTGAAAAATTAGATTTATTACCTTGAACAAATGGTAGCCTTGTAATAGGATGTGCAGCTACACCCTGTGTGGCACACAATGTACTTAATGTTAAATTAACATTTTAAAAAGAACAACGGGAGAATTTTAATGATGATCACATTGCAATGGTATTTTATTACTACTAGTTTGTATATTGCAATAAAGTAAATCATTTCAGTATTGTTAGACATTTGTGCAAATCCATTTTTGCATAAAAGATACTCAATTCTTTACCCTATTCATGTGTTTATTTGGTGTAGAATGTAAATGTTAAATGATTTTTATTCCCCATTTTTCATCTATACTTTACTTTCAAAACATGTTTTATAATCATTCAATAAGTCTAAAATAAAAAATTACGAGAATTATAACTTCATTCTCTCATCTATGCCACTTCATTCCATGTTCCACTTATCAGTTTCTTGGCATAATAGGAAATAAAAGTGTGAACTCAATAAAAGTAAAGCTTTGAGTTTGTTTGACTAATAAGTGATTAGGGAAAAAATAAATTACATTTTTACCTATTATTTATGAGTTCATCATTTGACTAAAATGGAAAGCAGTAGAAAATGGGAAAATATCTATAGGAGTATTTTTAACGTTTCCTAGAATTTGATCTAAAGCACTTTGTAAAACAGATAACTTGCATGATGTTCATATAAGCAAAAATCTTATTTATTGAACGGTGCCTCCATTTCCTTTATGGAACAATCCCTAGTGGTCTAGGCCAAGTATAAGATAAGAAATAAAACAATTTAAACATAAAAGAGAATAAGATATAAGTCTCACCTGAAGTAAAGAAAGAACATTGAGCACATTCCTCGAGTCTCTTTCTGTTAGGTTTGGGATACAAATCTTGGGGTATGCTGAAATAATTACCTGAATGTAGTGTTTTTTAAAACTACTAGATAATCAAAGAGTTGTATGTAACTCATGCTGATTTCAATTTTTTAAAAATGCACAAAATAATATCAGGAACAACTAATGGATGCATATATTATTCTTTTACCTGGAGAAGCACAGTCATAGTACCAACATTATGCCACAACAATGGTGCCAATTCTCCTCGAATTTCCTGATTCTAGAATACAAGGATATGATAATTATACATATTTCATGTATAATCCATCAAGAAAACATTGTTTGCGATGACAAAAATTATTTTTATTATTAGAATCTATATAATTAAAAGAAGATATTATACCAGTCAGATGACTCCTCAATACATGACATCATGCCAATCCACACACCAAAGAATTTGAATTCAAAAATCATTATTCTTTAGGTAGTAACCGAAAAACGCGTATGATGGTTTAACTAGTATCTCACATGGAAATTTCAATTATATGATGAAGATTATCGTTTGTGCATTGGATATTCATAACTTATTGTAACTCAAAGAGATTGGGCAAGTAAAGTCAATGATCTCTAAGTGCATAGTCATGTTAAGAGCCCAACTTGAAGCTTTAGAGAGCACAAGCATTGGATAGAAAACTCAATCACCAACCTTAGAATGCAAAAGGTATGCATTAGATACAAAATGAACATATAGTGTTCGAAAGAATCATAATATGTATTTTGAAAGTTAAAGCAATATGATATAAGTGAATGATCAACAAATTATCAAAGAATTCTATAGCTTTCTGAAATTAAAGAAGGCTTTTAGAAGAAATGATAGCTAAACTATTCAAAATAACAAAATGAATCAATATGATATGGAAATTCATTAATAATCACCGCATATGAAAAGAAATGGCGCGAGAATAAAGAAAAATCATTTTACTTGGAGTCTTAAAATCATATGTGCCTAATTTGCATATCATTAACCAGTAATTTCTTTTCTAAGTAGAATTGTACAAAAATTTTACGATAGCATAGATTGTTTTATGAAACTAGTATTGTTATTGGCAACATTTATTACTGAATTATAAATGTGATACTGACTATATTTATGTCAAAAAATGAAGGTTGATTGACTAAATAGGCATTGTTCCTAGTGAGGAAAGACTTAGTCCTAGTTGAAGTGATGTTTTCAATTGACGAATCAATCTTGTAAAGGTCTCTTCGAATTTGCTCTTCGTGCTTCTTGCTCTTTTCCATAAATCTGGTTTTCAACTGTTCTTTTGTTTTTTCTTATCAACTCAGCATCTTTGAAGAAACACTTGGTTAGTTAAAAATGTACAGCTCAACTCCAAGAATTTGCAACAATGGCCCTAGAGTTTCTCTTTACTTTCAGCTTTACCAAGTTTCTACAGAACGTAATGTTCATGCAATTAGTGGCTTCATACAAGCGCAACTTCACAGTAATTAATCAACACCAAAAATAGCCAATATGAATGTCTTGTAGTCAAATTTCTAAACCATGGATTACAAAGAACAAAGAACCTTATCAACAGGACATAAACATTACGAACATCTTAATTGTTGAAAAGATGAGTATAAACATCATGTCTCATTTAATCAACTATCTTTAAACAGTCAAATCAAAGTGACAAAAAACTAACCTGTTATTTTGTTGTTCTGCTGTCATAGCAAATGATAAGATCGAATGTTTTTACACATTAACAAAATAACCTAGAAAAGTGAGAAGGTCTCTTAACATTATGAGGTGGCATAAT
>JANQBM010000009.1:4553912-4564562 GCA_025594535.1 Erythroxylum domingense
TTGGGTTTCTGTACTTCTAGTTTTCTGGTGTACGTTTCTACATTTTCAAGTGTTCTTCTACATTTTTGGTTTGATATTTCCCTGTGTTTTTGGTTTGTGGATATATAGAAGGAATAGAAAATTCAATGGCCGATAAATCTCATTTAAAAATGTGATGAGAAATCCGGTCAATTCCAAGGTTATAGCTTCTACGACTACTGGTTTCAAGTTAACAATGTTTCAATTGATGATTAAGTTTCTAAACATATTTTAGTTTTTAGTTTTTATTACAAATCTCAACTAAACAAATTTTTTTTTTAAGTTTTGATGTTACAAATCTTAACCAAACAGATTTTTATTTTAAATTAAAAAAATAAACCAAAAACTAAATATCACAACAAAGAAATAGAAGTAGAACCGAATGATCTAGTATTCAAAGCTTAAGGAAAATGCTACAGAACTCCAACTAGAGGTGTACAAGGAGCGTCTTGGAGTGTTTTAAGTTAAAATATCAAACTAAATCACTAATAAAGTGTTTCAACTAAACTAAATTATATAAAAAATCAAACAAATCTAAATGGTCCTTATCAATTTGGTTTGATTTGGCAATTGAGTGATTTAAGTTTTCTTTTAAAGATTTAGCACTCAAAACATTAAAATATTAAAACAATAAAAGATAAATTCAAATTTGTAATAAATAATCTAAAATTTAAAATTTCCTATAGGAAATATAAAATGAAATTGTTAGTGTTTTAAAAAAATTAAAAAAGTAAAAGAGTTTAATAATTACATAAGAACAGTAATTATATACTCTCAAGTTTGGAATAAAATATAAAGACTACAATCTTTTAATGAAATCTCAAAAAATATTTTTACTTTATGCAATATTTTTATATACTCTCAAGTACATACTATTAAAATGATGGCATACTTGAAAGTTCTCAACTTGTGGGATGTTATGGAGCAAGGAGCGGAACATATTTCATCCTTAAGAGCAAATGTCACAATGAATGAGATCAAAAAATATCACTATTTTATTATAAGGAGCCTCAAAGCACTTACTTACATTCACTCTATAGTTTTAAAGGCTATTTTTGTAAGGATAATGGCATATAAGAAAAGAAAAAAAGCATGATAAAAAACTAAAAGAAGAGTTTGAAGGAAGTGAAAAGTTATAAGCCGAAAAAGGTAGTTTAAGATGCTTAAAATAAAGGGGAGTCTATTAAGGATTACTTTGCAAAATTTTTAATGTTGTAAATAGAATAAAGTTGTGTTGATGAGTTTTTCAAAACATGAAACTCATAAAGAAAATGTTGATCAACCTTCCTTTAAGATTTGAAAGAATTAACGTAAAGATTTTAGTCATAGAGGAATCATATGCCCTTAAATATCTCTTTACAGTTCAGCTGATTGTAAATTACAAGATTAAGAGTATAGGTCAAGTATCAAGAAGGGGTCTTTCAAGTTAAATTTAAAGGCATATGACTTATTAAAGACTAAAATTATGGAATCAATAGAAGTGGACAAAGAAAGGTATTAATGCTTAGGAAACATCAAAAAGGGGGACAATTTTCACTGTGCAATATTTGCTAAATGATATTGCCTTCATTCATTAAAAAATATTTGTTAAATAATTAATTCCAAAGGTGTGATACAAAAGGTTTAAGTAAACCTCTATCACTATCTGTAGTACCATTTTATACTCTAACATTACTAAAATAGTACTTATTATACTCTGAATAGGGGCTTAAAGTAGTAATAGAGGTAACATGCTTGTTTAAACCTTTTGTAAAATGTTAATGTGAAAATCACACCTTTAACCAATGCATAAAGAAATTATTTTTATGATTATATCAACATCTGGTTGGTCAACATTGTTTAGTTGTGACATCACTTAGGCTACTTGTAAGTTTTTCTAATAACTAACCATCAAGAAAATAATTTTTTATAGAAAAAACAACCAATTCAATACTAAAATAGACAATCACCTAAAAAAAGGAGCATATAAAAGGTTATATAGTCAAGGAGAATAAAGGTTAATAGCAAACATATCAATAAGCAGAATAGTAGTAAAAAACACTTCGCTAACCTGGATAGTACGAAAACTTTATGAATGAATTAAAAAGGGAGGGAAAAAGTCTAGTTATGGTTTTAATTGTTTTATAATTGACCAAAAGAGTTGCATCATTTATAGCCAGTGCCTATAGTAGCTACATGCCCAATGATGAGCTTCTACTTACCACACTTCAAGTATAAATAAATAAAGCTTAAATTGGAAAATGATGATACATTGAAGTATAAGGAATTGTATTTATTTCTATTCAAACTAAACATAGTACAAAATATATTTATGAAATGTTATTTATTCATTGTTTAGCTTATCATCTACTTAACATTGCGTAGATGCTTCTTAAAAGGATTAGTGTAATGGTTCACTATATAAATACCTATGTTCATAATAAGAATTGTCTTTAATAGGCTACACAAGCAATTAGGAAGAGTAAAGCAACAATTATCCACTTAGTTCTAGCTTATGGGATATAATAAGCCACCTATATAAGTTTTGACGTGATCATCAAAGGAGGAAACTAATGCTGCTAGGATGCATCTTATTAAGCTTTTATTTACTTTTCTTACCCCTAATCTTCATACACTTTGAGGATTTTGTTCTTACTTTTATAATCTTTAACTACATTTTTTTCATTTATGTTTTTTATATTAAATTCAATATTTTATTTATTTTAATTTAATGTTAAGTTCCTTCACACTTCATTATGTTTTGTCTTTAATGGTGCATATTTGTAACATAGAAACCATTTTCTAGATGATGTTTGTGCCTTAGACAATGAACAATAGCTAGGAGCTAGATAAAATTTTTAAATCATTTTTGTTTCCTCCCTTTTTATCCATTGTCCTTAATGTTTATTTTTTATATTTCCATTAAAATAATGTACAACTCAAGTATTAGGAGAGAATTAATTAATTTATAAGTCATATCTTTTATGCTTATTAACTTTTTCATAGTTAACTTTAAAACGGAACAATTTTGAGGAAATTATTATCAATAAAAATGAAGATTAGTCAAGATGATACATCATAAATTTTGTTTCTCTTATGACTCATTGAGTTTAGGCCATTAGTTATAAGCATTGATAACAAATTTAGTTTTAATTTTCTCCCATGATCATGTCAATAAGCACTTAATTTAAAATGAGATATATTTGATTTAATTTAGGCATATCATTGAGTAAAGTGGATTCTTTTTATGAATTTTAGTAACCTACTATATATATATATATATATATGTTAGATATAAAAAAATAAAAATATATGAATAAATGAGTATAAAACAAATTCACTATTGTCTTCAAACCAAGTAAAATGGTAGAAGTGAAAAAGTGGTACTATTACTCACTTGAAACAACATCCTAATTAAGTAGCTAAGGGCATTTATGAAGGTGTTTACTTTCGTGTCAAAATGTTAGGTAATTTTTCAAAGAAGCCTCTATATGCTCCTTTTTTAATTTAAATTTTAGTGTTTATTTTCTATTAATTTGGGTTATTAACATTTGAAAGTTTAAGAATCTTTCTTATATGTATCTACTTTATAGATTATGTTGAATTTTGTAAATTAAGTGGATGTTTGAAAGATTATTGAGGTGAATTATATTGATTTATGACTTGATGCAAGGTTCTAAATGCTTAACTATTGATGAACATTATAACTAACGTCATAATGGATAGTTTTATTCCAATTGATTTATTGAATCTTTTCTAGAAATTGCTACATTTTTTGGTTAAAGTGATGGAATTGATTTGTTTGAGGATAATCAAAAACTTATATTTGGAGTACATGAATTATGCACATATTCTATCAAGTATTTTTCTTGATCTTAATGCTATATTGCCTTATTTTACCAATTTTTATTTATCTATTTAGGTAACTTTGCAAATTGGACATTAAAATGATATTATTTAAGAGTTAAAGGCAATTTAAAGGAAAAATATGAATATATTCACAATTCTTAGAGGGATATAATTTGTCCCATGATAATATGTTTGCCCTTTTCCTAGAAGGATCAAATGCTATCAGTGACATGTCCTAAGCCATGACCATGTATAAGTCATCAAAAAATAATGTGAACAATAGTTGGGAACATGACTAAATGTCATGTATTCATTTGATGGAAATAATTAGATCCATAGTTTAGTGCTACCCAATGAACCCAATGAAGCCTATGATCTAGGCCACGATCGTAAGATAGATTGTGTTCAAGGCAATGTGCGAATGTATATAAGGTGAAAAACTTAAATTTCGAGAAAAGGTGGAGACTTTATCCATCTTTAAAAAAACCTTCAATGAAACTTCTTGTTCTTTGCAAAAGCTAGCTTATTTGTCAGAAAGTTTTTGTAACCTTGAGCAATCAATTTTAAACTATTAGTTTACTAGAGAATTAAGATTCATGTTATCAATGGATTTATAAAATTCATCTAGATTTATTTATATTATGATTTCTCTATCCTTACTTGATTTTGTTTCTTTGAATATATTTAGGGGCTAAATAGTTTTTTTGACTAAATAGTTTTTCTATGTTTAGAAAGGAAAAACTTAGTAGTTATTTTTGTATGGGTTGATTTAATTTGATTGATGAAATGAAATATATTTCTTTGAGTTATCTTTGTTGTTCTTAATTAATGTGAATTTATTTATGATGATGCCTAAATCTAATTTTAATTTGCTTATAGACTAATTAAGAGAGCTTACTACGAGTGAATTATGCCTTAGATAGAGGAGGTTGAATGTGATTCTCAAAGGAGATCTATATAATCATTCTTATGTTAATGTGAAATCTTTTATAGGATTCCACAAAGTTTTACTTAATCAAAGGGTGCTAACATAGGTAGAGATAGGTCAATTAATCATAGAGCATATGACTATAACTTGAAAGAGTGTAGTTTCAATGTCTAGGAATTTTTGTAGGTCTAGAAAATATATCTATTATAAATTAATGAAATTATCGAGTCAATAATGTTGCTAGGGGAATTTCTCATTCAAGCATAGATATTTGATTGCATTTTTTATTAATTGTCTCAACATTTATTTCCTTAACTATTGTTGATATCATATTAATTTTATGTTTATTTTTTTTACTATTATAAAAATTCATAAAACTCTTTTTCATTTATTACCTTTAGACAAGTTAATAATGTTATATTTTTATCTACAACATTTCTTCATGGCATCAATACCTTAATATTATATTTCTTATCAAAGATAATTATACTTGCCCAGTGTGTGACAAATTTATAATAGGAAAAACCTTTAATAGAAATATATATATATATAAAAACTAAAAAATCATTAGTGCTCATGAACTATGTGTTTTTCTTATTTATTTTAATTTATTATTTTATTTTGTTTTATTCTAATGTTAAGTTCTATTTGTGTTTTATTATTTTTGTTTTTTAGTTGTATTCATTTGCACAGAATAAATAGTTTTTAAATGTTGATCAAAATTATCTTATACGCAGTAAGAAAAATAAGGGAAAAGAAGTTTTTATTCTCTTGTGTTTTTCCTCCCATTATATTGTTTTTCATTAATTTTTATTTTCATTCTTCATATTTTATACATTAAGGATAATATACAACTTAAATGCAAGACGGGAATGACTATTTATTACCCTATTTTAGCTATCAGTTTTGTTGTAATTAGCTTAAATTGAAAAACAACTTAAACACTACTTAAAAACTAAACTATCTAATCGACAAATCTTTTCTTTTTTAGTTTTTCGTTTCTTATCTTTAGCCTTTTTTATGTAAATTTTCATCTTAAGATTTTGTTTGCATATGACTATAAAGTTTATGGATCTATTTATGGTTTACTAACTTGAATTTTGTGCAAATATTTTAGTTAAATTTAGTAGTTTCTATTCTTCTATTACATACAAATTGAAGATTTAATGGTTTGAACAGTTTCAACCATTTGATTTTGGAGGTTTATTTTATACGTAGCCCTAACTCTAGTCTTCTTTTATTTACGTAAAAGATAAAATCGTGTGTCAGGGTGTGGGGACAGATGATTATAAAGACATTGACTTCAAGGTTTGGCGACCCATTCTACTTAGGTTTGAAATGTATAGCTATCATAAAATTTTCTTTTTGATCATTTTCATTATTGAGTAAATTATGTTCTTTCCAAAAATTCCTCACCGTTGCAAGTTGAATGCAAAGCTCCGAGAAATTACCAAGTGCATGTGAATTACTCAAATTATGAGGTCACATGTACTTGGTAAATTTTCTATACTTATAATCGCTTTGTCGAAAACAAAACTTCTTTAACTAATGATTTGTGTACCTTAGTTTTAATTTAAAGTTGGAAATGTTCACTCAATCGTCCAGATTTAAGGTCATGTAAACTTACTTGTTCTTGAAGAAGAGGTATATTGTGACGCAAAAATTGATGCAACCCATGTTTGACGGCGACACGAGCAAGCTTCTCGGTGTCGACATTGGCAGCTCGGAGACGGGTAAGAGGACCGGGAGCCAAATTCGGGTACATAAAGAAGTGCTCTTTGGTGAAAAGCAGGTTCAGCACTGAATCTCCAACATATTCCAGACGTTCATAGGAGAAGCTTTTGTTTGGGTATGAATTATGAGTGAAAGCTTCCACCAATAGCTTCTTGTCTTTAAATTTGTAACCCAGAATTTGTTCCAGCCCATCTAGACTCGCGGCTAGTTGATGAGTTGACTCAACCTCTAACATGGAGTTGTTGTTCTCTTCTTTTTCTGGACGTTCCATATCATGAACTGTTTCCTCTATTTCCTTCATTTCTTGGGTCTCTGTAATGGCCATTTTTGTTTAGAACTTTGCAGAAAAACCACAGGTGTACAAAACTAATCTGGAAAAGGATAGGAGAAGTTTTAGGGGTCCAAATCTCAGCTCAGACGTGTTAAGAGATGATAGATAGAGTTACCAAGCTAAAAATGGCCCTGAGAGTAGACTATAAAGCTTTAAAATTTTGCATTGCAGCAGTGATGTACTTCATATAAAAGGAGAGATAAAAGGCTTTATAGGAAAGCAGCAAGAGAAATGGAACAAGTTTACTAAAAGATAGTTTTACAAAGCAGACTATCGATGATAACTAGAGAAGTTGCAGACAAACTATCACTCAACATCAAGGCAACATGGCATCCGGAATGAGGGTGTTATAAATGACAAAACCGAATAGCTAAACATTTGTATGTATTACAAAGTAGTTAGGAATATGTTCTTATTGTTAAACATTGGATTGTAGCCGGCCAAGGTTGAACATTGTTCCCTTAAATATATTTTATTACTTTTTATAAAAAAAGTTGAAGCTCTTTAATCTCACATTTGCTAATATTCTATTACTATTTTGTAAGGCGAATGCTCCCTCTATTTCCAACTTGGGCAACTTCATTAATCAATTCAACAAGTTTTTAAAAGTGGAATTCAATATTTAGCCAATGTAATTGATCGTATAGAACTTTGCAGAAAAACACAATTATTATGTTTCGTGTTGACTGTCGTGAACCTGTCCAATCTGACTTCCCTGGATTCTGACCGACTTCTTGCCATGAGTCGTCTCAACTTATCAAACGTAGAGCACTGTGGATATAATATGGATAAGAGTTGGTTGACTTTTAACTTTCCAAATCAAGCATTAAAAGCAGGAGAGTTTAAGGCTCAAAATTGATATATCACAAAATTTTAATTAGAAATTATTGAATTTTTAACAAGTTTAAATATAACTTGCATACATCGAAAAACTATGCATATAATCATCCTTCTTTCTTCTTGCGTCCATCCAAATTCGGACCCTGATAGTTATGTACTCCCACCTTCGTAGTTTGTCTTTAAAATATGGAAAGTTAATTATGAATAAAAAGTCAACATTATACCATGAGTGCGCAGCATAGCTGTCACCACTGGAGACATGCAATCTTGACGTGCAAGAAAAGCTATCTTGCAATTACTTTGACCGAAGAAAAACATACTAAATGGAAGATGAATGCTGGCATGTCGTTTCATGAATCAATTAACTGATCAACTTATTTCGTTTAGGACTAGCACGTAATTTCTGTTTATGAGAAGATATAAACACAACAATGAAAAAATACGTATAGCATTGTTAACTATGTTAAGTATCATATGCAACAATCTGATTTCTAAATCTCGATCAACTTCACAACGAAACTTTTGGTCATACTATGACATAACTGCCCATCAGAAGTAGGAAAAATAAATAGTACTTGTGTGTCTTAAAAAGTTAATTTAATTACAATAAGCTTAATATTAGGTTAAAAGTACCAATTCACTTATACAAATTTCATAAAAATTATAAATAAGTTTGGTTCAATTTTATAGCTTAAAAAATTGTCCTTAATGTGTTAAAAAGAATCTATATTTAGACAAAACTTGAGAACATAAAATTTATCAAATGCCTATGCAATAATGCTGAGGGCATATAAATAGTACTGGTGTAGATTTCAATTAATTTGGGCATATTGGAATATCATTAAATCAATATAATAGTCCGATTTCTCAAAATTTTTCTAATATATAGAAAAACTTTGATGCTCAAGTTAGTAAAAGCAAAGAATATAAATATCGAAAAAGATTTTTTATATGATTCAGTGTGTGTTATCATATCTTATAGTATCTCTTTTATATACATGATACTTCAAAGAAGTAGAATTGTAGTCCAATTTTAATATGGGATTGAATCAACATAGAAGATATCTTATCATCCATCTAAATTAAGTATTATCTTTATTAGGGATGGAATTAAGCCGAACCAAGCTCAATCTTCTCTTTGTTTAAGCCTGATCTAAAAATTTATATAAAGGTCTAAGCCTGACCTAAGGTTTGATCTGGCTTTGGTTTCTTAGCTTGATCTTTGAGTAAATGCTTAAGGAATTAAACAAGAAAAAAAAGTGAGAAAGAACATTAGACAACCTTGACATGAATACTAAACTTAGAAACTCCCCAAGTAAAAATTAAAACGATATCTAATACCACATTTTCTTGGGAATTCTTTGTATGAAATAAACTTTGTTTTTAGGAAAAGGGAAAAGAAATGTTGGGCATGAATTAATGGAATGAATAGACATACAAACAAATAGTTACATTGGCTTTGGATAAATGAGGAAATGAATGATTCGGTTGCCTTTGGGTTAACACAAGAACAAAGTTGGCTTTAGGTCAATTGGAGTAAGAGAGGGGGAGCACTAGTGGAGGAATAGAGGAGTTTGCTCACGGGCTAGCAGTGAGGAGTAAGAGAGGGGGAGCACTAGTGGAGGAATAGAGGAGTTTGCTCACGGGCTAGCAGTGAGGAGATAGGAGAGGAGAGAGGGAAACAATGTTTATTGAAATTGTAAAAATTATGCTACAGTGACTAATTGAAGGATAAGAGGAGCAGATGCATGGGGTTTCATTATTTTTAGAAAACAAAGTCATTTTATCAATTAATAAATGTTGTTATTTGAATATATCTTAATTGGATATTTGAGTTTTAGGTCGAGTCGAAATGTAGAGTTTGAGCCCAAGTCCAATTCAAAGCCTAACTTTTTAAAAGATGAATGATTTAGAGCCTATTCAAATTGAGTCGAACTTGTTGAGTTTGACCAAAATGCTATGCCTAATCTTTATATATTAGGATGGATTTGAATAATTAGATTTGCATAAACAAATAGTTAAAGTTATTAAAATAGTTTTAGTGAATGAAATTTGATGCTCAAGTTAGTAAGAGCAAAGTGTGCTAAATATTGAGAAAGTTTCTTTATATGGTTAGTGTGCATTCTCATATCTTATAGTATCTACTTTATAGGGGTATAATTATAGACAAGTTCTATGATGAGATTGAATCAAATTAGATGTTATCTTGCCTTTTCATTCAAAATTAGATCTTATCTTTATATTTGTACTAGATCTTATCCATTTAAGATATCAAGACTCCTAAAAAGGACAATTTTCCAAGCCAATGATTGCCATATTACAAATAAGTTTTATAACATTAGATGTAGATAAGTTGAACGCTATAAGTCTAAAAACCATAATATAGACTTATGGTCGCTATACAAATTCAACCCCAAAAATGTATACAATTTATGTTCTATATACAACTTTGATTATGTATCATAGTCTTAGTATAGATTTTATTGGAAATTAACAAGTGGAATAATCCAACATTGGAAAGAGACATAAGGATAAAGTGAGTAAGATAGAACCTATAACCTGTTGCCTTAAGGTTTTTGGGTTGAGATATGATTTCCTAGTTTTATAAGCTAACATTGATTTTGTCTAATTTCTCCCTAGGCTCTCTCAAAAGCCTTATTAGTGTCAGAGTTAGGTTGGAAAAATTCAATGAATAGAGATTCATGGTTTTAAGTTAGATGAATAGGTGATTCAAATAACTTCACATGAGCTATGGGTTGAGGGGAGCTAATCCGATATGGAGGGATCCACTTATGAGTGCGAGATGTTGCAAATTCATAAGTGAAATAATGTTAGGCTCCGTTCCGGAGTCAAACTCATATGTCATATTCGGAACACATATATCCGAACCCAATATTAAATCGAAAATCTCATAATACATTAACATCACACTCTCATCATCTATACAAATCCATATTTCATTAATATCATA
>JANQBM010000009.1:4570602-4581699 GCA_025594535.1 Erythroxylum domingense
TTTATAACGCTGTCCTGTTTCTGTCCTCTTCTGTGTCATTAAGGTCAGTAACACCCTTCACTTATTTAGCCATCTCTTACAGGATATTCATCCAATTAAAATTCCCTTTATACAGAACTTAGATGACACAGTTTCGAGCATTTCGTAATAAGAACTCATCAGCCAATTCTGACTCTAAAGTCTTCAAACAATTAACTTTCATTTCGTGATTCAATCCCGCTGGTATTCCAAACCAGTTTCAATTCGGGACTTATCTCATTTTTTTGGCTCACCCTAAATTCCTAAACAAATTCAGGGATATAGTAGACACCTGTATCTACAACTTCCAAGTTTTGAGTTTCTCCAAATTCACACGTTAAACAGCTCAAAAAAAATGTATAAGGACGACCTACGAATCTGCCTCCCTTGGCAGCTTTGAACTCCAAAACCCTAAATTTTGGTTTAGTCCCAAATCACCATAGAAAATGAAAATTTCATCATGTTTATCAGTCATTAGACATGAAAGAAGAAGAATCCATGATCAAAATCATCAAACCCATAAATTTCATCAAGTGGGTTTCATAGTTATGGTAAAAGAAAATGAGAAACCCAAGTCCAATTGGTAGAATGAAGGGTCGGAATCAAGGCTTACCGTTTTGTATCGATTAATTGGCTTGATTCTCTTTCACCTTCTTGTCACAAAGTTTGAAAAATTTTGAGAGGAGCTTCCATGGTGAATGTCGTGAGTGAGGGAGGAGGAAGAAGACAAGATTTTGTCTTATTTGTAGTTATCTTCTTTTATAATCCACTTTGTTCATTATTTACAAAAATGCCCCTCTTGTATTGGTTCTTTTAAAATCCGCTCGTACAATTTCCTGTGACAACCGAAAAAGTGTCAAACATCCTTAATTTGATGTCACAAAAAAATTATAATTCACTGTCCTTATTTTAATGACATTAGTCTCTGCTGTACCAAGTAAATCAGATACCGGGTGTTACACTTTCTTTCATGAACATGTCCTTAAGGCTATGATTGTGGGCTGGCTTGCATGTCTCTATCACGATCGTGGCCTATTATGCCATGATCATGGGCCGTAAGTCTTCGAAACTTCTCCATTCTTCGTTTTTGGTCCTGAAACACTAACAAACACATCAAGGTACCTCAAAAACATAACATTTAAGCTCAAAGACTTATACTAACCCATAAAAATACTTCAACACATAAACTAACACAATTTTAACCTAAACACACACTAAACACCCAAATTAACACTTAATACATAACAAATTAAACCATAAAACTTAGCACAAATGACACCTATTAGCAACCTAAATCGGTGAGATGGCAGCAAGGATTGACTACTTAGAATCATAAATAGAAGAGGAGCAGTCATATTAACTTGAGGTATACCCAATGGAAATTGGTGCGGAAACTTTACTAAGTGATGAGAAGCTTAAGAATTTTGATAGCATTACTTAAGGAGTTGCTTGTGTAGAAGAAGCAGAGGAGGAGCTCAAAGTATAAAAGACATATCTTTTAACTCAGATGTAAGTACTGAGTTCCATTTTATTGTTAAGAATGACTCATCACCTTCACATAGCAAATTAGAGGAATTAAATGACGAAGAAAAAGGCAAAGAGACAATTGAGATCTTTCCAGAGTGTGTGTATTCGCTCAAGGTTATATACTCTAAGTTTCAATATTTTTAACCTTGGTAATTACTGCAAGTGCACAAGTTGTTCGCGTAGTACCTAAGGTGTCGGTCCCACGAGGAAGATATTTAGCCCTAAAATTTAATGGTAGCTAAGTTTGCAAAACCTAATTAAATAACTATTGCAGTAATTAAAATTAATCAAGAATCAAATATGTGAAATTAAATCACATAAAGAACAAACATAAGTAACTCACACAAATAACCCAATTTTCAACTTGGAAGTGACCAATTGAGAGAAAGGGAGAATTTATTCGAAATTAAAGCAAATCTATCCAATTACAAATTTTTTCGATTTAATGGGCCAAGATGATCCTAGGGTGAATTACTCTCTCTCGAGTTATAATTCTTAACACTAATTGATATTCCCTAATTCAAATCATGGAAATTACGATCTCTCAATCTGTAATTTTTCTAAAACCTAAATTAATTCTAACACTGTCTATTAACCTAATGGGAAACTATGATCGATCTCTCGTTATTAGACTTAACTAGTTTGATTCAATTCTCTACCTATCGATTTACCTAACTCTCGTTAACCTAAATCAATGATTTTCACCGGCTCACCCTCTCAGTTTATTGCCTAGTTATGAAGAATCAAATTAAATCAAAATAATACACAATCAAAACAATTTTTTTAATCTCAAGAATAAATCAACGTAAAGGTGAGTTTATACAAACATCAACACTCTACGAAAAGTATTTCTAATCAATCTCCAAAATTCCATACATCAATGAAATCAAAATAACAATTAAAATATACTTTTGGAATGGATCTCAAAGGTGCGACTGCAGGAAACCACCTGTTCCGAGAAGTATTTCGTGTCAAGTGTGTCTCCGTGCCTCTCTTCCTTCTTCTCCTTCCTTAATCGATTGATCTCTAACTAGGTTTTCACTCAAATTTTTGACAGAGTCTCTCTTTTGTAGCTCTTAGCTCTCTCTTCTTCTGTCACATCATATTCTATTTATATCTTCTAGGCTCTAAATCAAAGTCAGGGTCAAAATGGTCTAAAAATTTGTTTAAAACTTGAGTTTTTTTGTCAGCCGGATGCAGTGCACGATCGTGGCCCTACTTGCCACGATCGTGGCTGGCACTTTTTCCTTTCTGCCACGATCGTGGCCTGAAGTGCACAATCGTAGCCTAACTTGATGCTCTCTGTCACGATCGTAGCTTTTGGTGTACGATCGTGTCCAGGCTGCTTATGGTTCTTCCTCTTATGTAAAGATCGTAGCCTATGTGCATGATCGCGGTCTATGCTTTTAGCCCGAAAACTCTTTAACTCTTCTCGTTCTTCCCTGTTTGTCCTGCAACACTAGCAAACACATCAAGATACCTCAAAAATATATAATTTAAGCTCAAAGATTCAAACTACCCCACAAAAACACTTAAACTAAAAAACTAACCTAATTAAACTTTAAATGCATACTAAACACTTGAATTGACATTAAAATAATTATCAAATCTAGTAATAAAACACCATACAAATTGTAACTATCAGGGTGTTTTTGAATTTGTTTGTTTTACTTGTTTTAAGTTTTCAATCAAAATGAGAGAGAATAAAATAAATAAACAAACAAACAAACATTTTCTCATTTTCTGTTGCTTCTGGGATTATATAGTCATGATTATAGTGTGAATTGACTATAGAATTTGATAGCAACTTTAGCATGTACTTTTACTCTTATGATTGGTCGATATGCATTATCTTTATAAGAGTAGTGACTAGTGCTAGACAAAGATGGTAAGATTTTGAGCCTTATTTGACTGACACCTTCATTTCAGTTTCATTGTCTTTTGATAATGGTGATCTTCATGGCATGTACGTCTTGATTTTGCTTTGAATTTATATTCGAGACCACACTTCTATCATATGCATTAACATGGAAATGATTAGGCATTCTTTGTTTTCCGAACTACATTAGCCAAATAGCCTACCCTATTGACATTGTTTTTCCCTTGTTAACCCCTTTTGAGCTTTATAGGTTTCTTTTTGTATAAACCACATTTTATACTTTTAAACTTAACCAAATATCTTACCTAAGTCATAAAGCTAGTGGAGCATTTGTGAGTGGTGAGTTTGTGGATGAACAGAAGTGTATGTGTGTGGGTGTACATATGTGTAGGTTGGTTAATGTTAGGATGTTTTTTTATGTCTTATCATTGAAATTCCCATGTTAATGTAGTTTCTTTTAATGTTAAAAAAGAAAAGAAAGAAAGAAAGAAAAGAGAAAAGAACAAGAAAATAAAATGAAAAAGAAAGAAAGAAAGAAATGAAAAAAAATCTTTAAATAAATTTATCAAGGAGGAAGTGCATATGAGTTTGCAAAGTTATTCATAATTAGTGAATGTGTTATTTGAGTATGTTGAATATGAGGTAGATGCTAGCTTGGAAGGTTCACTCTTATGATTTCAATATATTGTTGGCATAAATTGTATAAGTGATTCCTTCGGATTGGTATATGCTTCATGTGGTTTGTATATGAGAGATGAAACAAGTTATGAAATATAAGTGTTGCATTCGTCATAGCTAATGGTACCCAGTTTTGTATGATTGTTAACTTGTGCACTTGATGTCACATTGAGTGTTGTTTTGTTTCACTAACTTAATGGCTTTCAAGTTACTTGACCCAAATACAACTCACCTTACCTTTACCCACTTTACAACCTTGAAAAGTCCTTTCATTCATAATTTTTCATGTGAATTTTAGTGGTGGACAAATGAAATGATATGCAAAGTTGTGGATTGTCATGATCATGAATGGTGTTGAGTGTAACCATAGATATATTTTAGTTAAACACATTTTCTGAGTCTACTATTAGATTGCTCAATTTTTGAAGATGATGAATGTTGATTAATCATGACTAAATGTTTTTTTTAGGTTTTAATGCCTTGCCCGAGGACGACCAAAAGCTAAGTGTGGGAGAAATTGATAGGTGCTTAATTATTGTTGCGCATGGACCATACAAGCCCATGCAACATGTTTTATGGAATTAAATGAAGACAAGAGGCTACTAAAAGAATTAAGCAAAACGACCACAGTTGAAGGAGCAAAACGTAGTGTAGAAGCAAGGAGCAACTAAGAGAAACGACGCAGCAGCTGGGAGACGTCTCACGTTTGTGTTTCATCTGTGAAACGTAAATGTTTTCAGTAGAAGCAACGGAGGTTTTCATAAGTGAATAGTATGCATGGCCAAGCTTACTAAATTGTCACATCAAGAGAGAATATAACAGTAGTGGTGAGAGAAAAGAGGAGGAGGCGCTATAGGGGTTTCAACTGGGACAATTTTCATTGGGGCTGAGGCATTTTCTTGGGAGAGACCCATGAAGGGTTAGATGTCCCGATGCCAATTCAGAGATGACATTGACGTCAACGACCATGGTTAAGTGTATTTCTTTGTTTTTGTTGTTTCTTTCTCTCATTAGGAATTGATTATGTTATCTTGTGTTGATTGAATTAGGTATTGTGAAAAGATGATTTTAATGTATTCATTGAATCGTTTATTTGCAAATCCGTTGCTAGGATTTCAATATAATTCGTAATTGTTATGTTAAAATTCATATGTAGCGATTAATGATTCGTAATCATTAGGGATAACATGACTTAGGTTAAATGATGCATCGTATGTGGTTGTTGCCTTGATTAATTAGTTTTCTTAATTCGTAATGCTACTGCCTAATTAAATCTAGAGATCATATCCTTGGTTATTTAGTAGTTAGGTTTAATTAACGATCGTATCTTGATTAAACCCTACCTAAGGGAAAACCCGGGTTAATTATTAACCCATGATTAATTGTTAAGAGAGGTTTGAGAACAACAAATCAATGAAATATGTTTAATTAGGGTGTAGGCCGAGATTAAACCAAAGAATCAGGTCCCTACCAAATTCTCCATTTTTGTTATTTTTCGCATGTTTTCTTTAATTTGTTTTTATTAGTCTAGTTTCATTTGTATTTTCTTATTTCTAAAATCCAAAGACCCCTTCATCTAAACACCGATTAATTTTATTTCAACAACTTTACACACATTCTTTGTGGGATCGACCTAGACTCACCACTACTACAGTAGTAGTTTAGTTATTTTATTTTGACTAGCGTTATGACATGTTTTCAATCATGAAGACTAAAAAGGATTTTATCATGATTCTTTTGATTTATGCTTTTCCTTTAATTTTGATGTTATCTCTTCTATGATTAGGAGCTTAACCTTTGTTGACACATGGATTAGATGAACATCAGGATAAACCTTAAAATGATTTTGTTTTAATTTAATTCATTCTTTAGTTTCACTAAGATTCAATTATTTATTATTAATTATTCTCGAAATATTATTACCACGATGTTGATACATGTGTGATTTCATGTAATTCATATCTATTATGAATTAGATCTAGTATAATTGAAAGGAGTTACATGAAAACCTAGAGATAGGTAGACATAATTCTCCTAAATTAAGGTTGAACCTAATAATGAAAATCTCTTAATGCAATTCTAGGGTTTTAATCAGAAAGAGATTTCAGTCAATCAACCTAGGTTTAGATGTTAATAGCCTTGAAAAAGGTGTTAACATAATTCTGGAATTTCTATGGTATAATGAACTATAGATTAAATTAATTTGTGAAATTATGATTTCATGCGAAGTTTTGGGGGATACAAATTCCAAGTTTCTTTGTATTCCTTGATTGTTTCTTAGTTTAATCTTTGTTCTAGTCAGTCAATTATATTGATTTATTATATTTTATTGTTTTAATTTTGAATTTGATTAATCAGAACCACCATAATTTGTTATACTAAATAATAGAAAGATAGTAAGTACTACTAATTCTAGTCCTCGTAGGATAGACCCAAACTTGTTAGTACTAGCTACAAATCCACCTTATGCTTGTAGTTAAAAATAAATAATCATCATCAACATTTTACAAAAAGGATACATTATAAACTAATGTAGACCCTATAAACATGAAAAATGTAGACTTATCATTATTCTCTATGCTCTTTAAATTATTATTTAATTATATGATTAATTGAAATAAAGATATTTCCTTATTTCATCATATATTAATCGTTATTTAATTTTATTTATTAGATAAAAATAATTGCTCAAATTTAACAATAATTATTTCAATCCGTTCCTAGGTGCCATTAGAGATCATCAATAGCTACTCATCATCTTTACACCAAAAAATATGAACAATATAACAAAATAAGAAAAAAAATTGAAAGAGTTCTAAAAGTGATCTCGATATTCCAACATAATATGCTCAATTAGGATGATTTTAATCCTCCTCTTCCTAGAAAATGGCTGCCAAATGTCTCTTTAAGGTGTTTTTTTCTCCTAATAACTAACCTTAAGTCTAAAAATAAAAATAATGAAAATTTCTCTTATAGGATTTTCACGTGTATTTGTATAGAATAGAATGCAAAAATACAAGGTCGGATATAATCTTGTCTTAGGCCATGTTATCATTCTTATCTAAAATTTATGAAGGAATTGACATGCACATGTTCTTAGTTATGTTCTTCATAGTTTCTATCTAAAAATAGATATGAGGACATAAATGCTTGTCTTTAATTATGTTTCTCATTATTTCTCTAATTTGGTTTCTATAGAAAGAAACAAGCATAAACATTGCCATTTCTATGATTGTGTAGTTTTATACTTCTCTAGCTCCATATAATATGACCTCTCCCTTACCCGTATCTATAGTCATATCTTTAACATTGAGTCTTTTAGAATAACATATTTTGGAACATAAACTGAGCTTTAGCCAAAATTGATATTTCTTTTTTATTATCCTTGTAAAACTCTTCAATTCTTGACAAAACTAATCCCTTAAGTAACATCTTCTTAATTACCTAAAACCATCATATAAAATAGTTAAATCAAAATTATTTATACACAAAAACATAACAAAGCATTAGTAAAATATATGTAGGTTTTGCATACAATATTTTGTTTATGAAATCAAAACACATTCTCCATTACTTGCGTACTTTTTTACTGTAACCATATTAATGAGCCACTCTAGATTCTTTTTGGTTAAGCCTACTACTAATAACTTGGTCACCTCCTATTTTATATCTTGCTGTATTTCAATTGCAATATTTTAATTCTTTTTTTATTAGCTTGAAGAGAGGACCCATATATTACTCATAGGAAACTAATTCCCTATGTAATCTAGTTATATTAGTTAAAATCCCAAAATATCTAAGTATTGAATTAAAAAAAAATTGGTAGGACTACCTTCAAATTTCCTTCTATTTGCACCCCAATATTGTTATAAGGTATTTATTTTCCTTTCATGACTTGTTTAATTTCTTAACCAAGCTACCCTATTCTCCTTTTCCAAATCCCTAACGTCTAATTCTTTCATATTAATCATATATGCAATATTCTTTTCTTAGGGTGGTGTTGTAACATTGTTTACCATCTTTTGGTCCTTAAATACCTTTACTACTTCATTAAAGGTTGAAAACTTCATTAAAAAGGGAGAAAAATTGTTTGATTAATACAATTAGAAGGCTTGCCAATTGTAACATTATACACATTTGGTGTTCTTACTACATAAAACTTTGTTATACTTTTTACTTGTCTTATACATGTTCCTAATGTGATAGGTAGAGATATCTTTCTTTTCATGTAGATTTGATCCCCCTAAAATCGAGCAGGTGTGATTTCAAAAATTTTGGCATGTCTATTAAAATGCTCATCTTTGTTAAGATGTCATAAAATAAATATTCATAACATTGTTTATATATACTAATGTTTTTCACTAAAGAGATAGGTACTGAAAGAGTTACTACTATGACATATTTATCATGGTGCCATATACTTAATTTTCAATTTCTTAGAAGGTGATCTCAAATGCATTTAATTCATTTTGTAGTTATAATTAGTTTCAATTATAGTCTATGACTTCTTCCACTTTGTGCTCTTCTTAATGAGATCTTGAATGCTTATAATCTCTCTCACGATTATATGTATCACCTTTTTGTAAGATTCAACTTTTTACTAGTTCCCAAGTTATAAAAATTCATAAGGGACATTTCCTTCAATCTTCCTTAATATGATTATTCATAGTGTTTTATTTTAAGAAATAGTTCAACTTTCATTGTTTGATTAAAATACTGGCCACTGTTTGAAATCCATATAGTCATTAACCTTATGTCTAGTATCATAATGAAAATGGTAGTATATGTTCCTATCCCTTTTGTTAAGGATGGCTACTATTCTATTAGTTTTGATGCTTAGTCATTATTTAAGACATAGTCAACCACTTAATTAGATTGTGTTCAATTTATAGAGATCTTTCTCTTTCTTTTCTTTGCTCTCAACTTTATCTTAATTTGCTTGCAACTTTTTCTTATTAGCCTCATTAATAAAAGATGCAACCTCTTCCTATTCTCATTAGTTTTATTTTTTGACCTTCTCATTGTTTGCTTAGCATTTTCTAAAACTTAATATTTTTGTACTCTAACAAATACCTACCTAAATATTTTGAATTATTTCTTTTGTATAGAATTTTACAAAGGTTAACAGGATCTTAGCCCATTACAAAGGTTATTATTGCCGCCCTTATGTTAAGGTTAGGGATTTGGGTTACATTAAAGCTAAAATATTGTAAGTAATCCCTTATTTTTTTTCTCTTTCCTTTGAATGACAAATATTAAGTGGGTGAAGTCTCTTAGCCTAAATATGTACTAGAAAATTATGATATAAAGCTAGAAGTTAGTTATTGGAAAATGGCAATTAATGTAGGAGTTAATGCTAGGAACCATAAGTGGTTACACCCATTAAAGTGAAGGAGAAGGTCTTGTATTTAGTGATGTTAGACATATTATGTACATCCAAAAATTTCCAATATTTTTTTAACGTAATCAACTAGATTGTGTATATTATAAAAAATGTCAAATATTGAAACCTTAATCTTAATTTGTGATGTTTCACTAGACAATTTGGGATAACAGCGTTGTCAGCTATCAATCTTATACCCCATATGTCTTATTTTAATGGTATCAATCGTAAGGTTATTGACGAGGCTTTTTATAATGATGAAAGTATAGTTTGAATCTTTTACAATTCTAAAATTCCTACCTTTTTAAGTCTATTTTTGACTTATTATTGCAACATCTAATTACAATATTTTGGTCCTTAAATTATTTGTTAGCTCAAATAGTTTTAAGGGTGTTGCTAATATAGCAAGGTTGATAGAAGGGTCACATGTGTGGGTATATATTATTCTTTTTCTAACGAAGATATCTTAACTACTTTCAAGTTTTCTCAAGTTCAAAAATTTTGAAATTTTGAAATTGATGACACCAAAAGATATAGAGTGAACTTAAGTTAGGACTATTACATCACTTCTTAGGTCAGCAAGCATGTATAAATAAATAGTTAGAATATTAGGTTTATATTTTACAAGGGTATTTAGACACCTAAATTAGCAAAAACAAATGGTCTTAGTATGCAAAGAGAATTCTCTAGTCAATTTGTGAGAATAGTAATAATGTGTACAACTTTGAAATATCTCCCTTCTATAAGAGATCTTCCAAGAAGTAGAGTTTTATTCTAACTATCTAAATAGAGTTTTAAATTGATATCAAATAAAATGCATGATTAGTCTTAGTTTGGGACTATATTTCCTTATTCAGATGAGCCACATTTGATAGATCTTATCCAGTAATCATCCTTAAAGCTATCTAAGTCATTAGGTAGGAAAAAAAAGGGGTTAAGCAAAATAAAACAAGCCTATCTAAGGATATATCAATAGAATTCCTTATAAATATGGAAGAAAGGTGTAAGCTTACTTCATTTCTTTAATAAATTGGTTAACTTATGATCACAACTTCTTAATCACAACAATTTTGACATTATGAGATGAAACTTTGTATTATTCATTAGCTTAGTTAGTTCCATGGGCAACGATTACTTTAGTGAGGTTGCTAGATCTGTCACTTTCCTAAGCTTCCATTGTTCTCTCTCTAAATGAAGATATATTAGCTAGTTTAAAGTTTTCTCAAGTGGGAATATTCAAATTTTCAAATTTCTCATAAATCAAGACAAATAATGTATATTGAATTTAAGGAAAGTTTATTGAATTATTTCTTATGCTTATAAACTTGCACAAATATATAGTCAAAGTTTTCAGGTTATTCTTGACAAAAAAGGTGATGACTTGCATAAAGAATTCTCAAAGTGAGTTTATGGTTATTATAATTGTATGTACATACCTTGTAATGTCTCTGCTTTATGTGTGATCCTCTAAAAAGTAGAGTTTGGTTTCAACTATCTAAGTAAATTTTAAATTCATCTCAACTTAGTAGCTTGATTTGTTGGACCCCACACCCCACCCGTAGGTGTTTGCAGGTGATACTGCGGCGTGTGTTTGCGGGTGATACCGCGGCAT
>JANQBM010000009.1:4586074-4605195 GCA_025594535.1 Erythroxylum domingense
ATGTACAAACATTTACATGTGCAAAAATTCACTATTGGCTATTCATGTGCATATATGAATGCATGAATATGTCAAAAAACTTTTAAAAAATCCTAACCTATTCCAAAATCACCAAAATACCCTTCCCATAAGTGAGGGAATGTTACAAGTTAGGGTCACAATGCTTTTCAATGTATCTAAATGTTGAAAGATATTAAAAAAGATTATTCCTTCCTACTAAAACATAATGTTGATCTAATGTAACTAGAAAAAAAGTTGGCTCTAGAGAACCTTATAGAAGCTCAGAGGGATTCATCTCATCCTCCAAAGGATATAACTCTTAAGGAAAGAAAAAAAGGTTTAACTAAAGAAGTACTTTAAATTTCAAGATGATTATGACTCTCAATTAAAGCAAAACTCCAAATACAAAGGCTTCATAAAGAGAATAAACATACCAAATATTTTTATCGTGTAATCTATATGAGGAGAAACATAAATAAAATTATTTCTCTCGTGGATTTTTATTGGAACCTTATAAAAAGGAAAAATAAACTTAAGGAGCTTGCTAGAATTAATTTTATAAAAATCAATGGCACCAACTACAACTCCTTAGATTTTCCTGATGATCTATTGAGAACTATGCAAGGCGTTATAGCACAAACTCATCATCTAATGCTACTTAAAAAAGTCACCAATGAGGAATCCAAGATATTATTATTCTCCTTTCATATAGACAAGGCTTCAGAGGTTTCAATGTTAGGTTTCTTCAAAAAAATTAAGGCATAACTAGCCCTACAATTTTGTTAGCAGTGGAACAATTCTTCAGAAATGATAGGTTCTTGACTCAATTTAATAAAAACTATCTTTACTTGACACCAAAAGTTTCTAATTCAATGAGCCTTAATGATTATATACCTATTGTTTGTTATAATGTTATATACAAAATTATCTAAAAAATTACAAAAACCAGGTTTAAGAAATCCTTTCCTAAGGTGATAAATGTAAGCTAATGAGCATATGTACCTGAAAGAAGCATATGCTAGTTAATTAATTTAAACAATCTCTCTCTTTAAAATTTTTCCTCTGACCTCTCGTTATTTGCTTTTATTAAACTACCCTCACTTCTTTCCATTTTTATAATAAACTCTTCCTGCATCTAGTTTTCTTCTTCTACCTATACAATTGCTTCATGGTGACTGAGGTTTTAGCCTTAATGGAAGGTCCTCCCTAGGCCTTGCATTTGGTTATGAGAAAGGGAGAACCTTCACTCTCTAATGATTATTTCCCAGTTCTTTCTAGGGAATCTCTTTTTGTAAAATCTGGAGTTAAAAATGATGAAAAAATTGCAAATGTTGATAAAGATTTTGAGGAACCTCATCCAGCGGGAGTAGGGAGGAATAAATTTTAGAATCAGCAAAATAGGGGAGTTCTTATTAGGTTTCGATCATGCATCTCATACATAATATATATCAAATATACGTAGAAAAAAATAAAACAGAACCTCAAAAACTTGATCAACTCATACATAGAGATATAGAAAACAAAAACATGAAATGTAAGATGTTTACGTACCTTTCTGACGATCTCTTTTGTTCTTTAATCTTCTCCACGTTGGTTTGTCGTAAACCACAGAAATCAACATAGACTGTCTCTAATGAAAGTTCAAACGAAGATAGAACGATGAAGCCTCACTAAGAGATAGTTAGAATTCTTTCTTTGTGCTAGCAAAGACAAGAACTCTTGTGAGAGTTAGAGAGAAAAAGAGTGTGTGTGTAAGAAAGAACCTTTCTTTCTTATTGTGTCTTACACTAAATGAATGAAAATCATCTTACTTTTTTACACCATTTAGCTTTTCGTAACCCCCATCAGTAATGGAAAGTTATGGGAAGTTAATGGTCATAAATATCATGCATTAATGGAAGTTATGGGAAGTTAATGACCAGGAATAGCATACATTAATGGAAGTCAACAAGAATTGTTTCTAATCCATTCCATGCAACATTTTCTACCATGATCACATCGCTACACAATCTTGAAACACTCTCTCATATCTTGAATCACCATTCAAAACCATTTTACTCATCCTTCAGATCTCTTATATGTGTGACCTACTAGGTTCCTGATTTTGTTGGCCATTTGAATTAATACTTAATTGAAGTAAGTTAAGAGCAGTATCTAAGCTAGCAAAAAAATTAGAGAGTGAGGATAAGGTTAGCAAGAAAAGCCTCCGGAGCTACATTCTCTCTCTCTCTCCATCGCCTTTTTAAAAGTAGGGCGTACGCAATCCCCATTCTTTAGATAAGTTCTTCTAGCAAACTCCAAATTCCTAAATGAATGCTGACAAGACCACTAAATGTAAAAGCCAATATATAGAAACGAAAATAGAAGATTCAAAACTAAGACTAAGAATATAGGATTTTGAGTTAAAAAGTAAGCAGGATACAATCAAAAAAAGACTCACATGAAAGAGAATTCGCTTGGAGAATGAAGTGAGTCAACATCTTTTTAGCTTCGGCTAAACGCTTTTTCTCGATGGTCAAGCTTTCTATAAAAAAAGTGATTTAAGAACATATTCTCTTATCTAAAGTTCTTCCTTATGCTTTCGCTCACCATCTATACCCCACTTGGCTCAAAGTTGGTCAAAGTGTCAACTCCTACTAGACTGACTACGTTACATTTAGTCCAAGTGATTTTAGATTTTATCCTAAGGATCTCATTACTCTAACATCATTGAAGACTCTCTTTATGACATATACATATTCTAGATAGAGACTCCCAATTAATAACCCCAATATGAGGTCGTGCGTATCACCGCCTTCTATAAGGAGTGGTGAATCCTTTATTAGCTACTCAATAACCTCTGATTACCTCAAGCTGTACCCAATCACCACCCTATAAGTAATCCCTAAAAGGCACTGATGAATGGAGTCAAAGCATAAGATCAGTATCTGAGATATCCTAGAGCACCTCAAGTTAAAGGATACTTATACCATTGCTATAATGAGACTAACATTGACACTAAAATAAAATATCCATATGATTATGTTATAATAGGTCAATCCAATGTACTTACTACCCTTAGTAAGCATCCACATGTTAACTCTAAACAGCTCATGTCTATAGCTTATGAGATCTACTGCTTGACCCAATCAAGGAGTATAACATTTGCTAGTCTATCCAGATTAATAATATCTCATCTCATTATTCTGATGACTAAGGAAAGTTTAGATACTAACATAATTTCACATTATAAGAATCTCATTATCATGATTTCCTCCATGCTATTTTTTGTATCAAGGACATCATTAAATCAATTTAAGGTCAACATCAAAGTCATAAATGTATGAACATAGAAATAATGAAAAATGCCTTTATTAATCATAAAATGATTTGTACAATAAGTGCTAAAGGTGATTGCCTTTAGAGCATTTCTCTAACAAACTCCCATTTGCCCTAAATCCAATCACCTTTATCTAATACCATAGGCATGTACATGTGATATAAAAGTCTTTTGGGAAATAGGCTTAGTCAATGGATCAGTTATATTCTGATTGTCGGGAACCCTTTCTATCTTAACACATCATTTCTACCAATGATTTCTCTGATCAAATGGTAGCACCTGAGTATATGTTTGGACTTTTGATGAGAACACAATTCCTTCGTCTGCGCTATAGCCCCATTATTGTCACAATACACCTATAATGGGTTAGCGATGCTCAGAACCACACTAAGTTCCATAATGAACTTCTTGATCCAAACCACTTCCTTTGTCGCTTCTGAAGCTACCATGTACTCTGCTTCTATCATCGAATCTACATTCATCTCTTGTTTGAAAATTTTCTAACTAATTACGCCACCATTAAGTGTGAATAGATATCTAGACTGGGATCTAGAGTCATCCCTATCCGATTGGAAACTGGAATTAGTATACCTACCTACCATAAGATCACCTTCTCCATATATCAAACATACATCCTTTATTCTTCTCAAGTACTTAAGGATATTCTTGATAGCCACCCAATGAACCTCACCAGGGTCTAACTAGCATTTGCTTGTAACACTTAGATCATACAATACATCGAGTCTAGTATATAACATAACGTACATGATTGATCCTATAACCGAAGCATAAGGAATCAAACATATGCAAGTCCTCTCATCTTATGTCTTTGGACACATAGATTTAGAGAGTGTAACCCCACGTACTATAGGAAGATAACCTCTCTTGATCTGCTCCATGCTAAACCTCTTTAATATATTGTCTATATATGTAGACTGAGAAAGACCAACAACCTCTTAGATCTACCTCTATAGATCCTTATCCCTAAAATATAAGTTGCTTCTCTAAGGTCTTTCATTGAGAAGTTCTTAGCTAACAAAATTTTTACTGATTGCAAAGTTAAGACATTATTTCTTGTTAGCATATTTCATCTACATATAGTACAAGGAACACTATTGCATTCCTACTAACCTTCTTATAAACACATGGCTCATCTAGATTTTGTGATAAACCAAACTCTTTGATTATCTCATCAAATGGGATATTCCACCTTCTGGATGCTTGATTCAATCTATAAATGGATTTCTAAAGCTTCCATACCTTTTCTCCATTCATGGATATGAAACCATTAGGTTGTGTCATATACACATCTTTGGTTAAGTTTCCATTAAGGATATTCGTCTTCACATCCATTTGCCATATCTCATAATCATAATAAGCAACAATGGCTAGGAGTATCCTAATGGATTTAAGTATAGCTACTAGGCTAAACTTTTCATTATAGTCAACACCTTGCCTTTGACGATAACCTTTAGCTACAAGCCTAGCTGTATGGGTAACTACAATACCTTCTATATCAAATTCTTTCTTAAAAACCCATTTTCACCCTATGGATTTTATCCGTTTGAGTGGGTTAGCCAAATTCCATATTTGATTTTCATACATGGAATCCATTTCAGATTTCATAGCTTGAGCCCATTTGTCAAATTCTAAACTCTTCAGAACCTCTTCATAGGTACCAGGTTCATCATCTTCTATGAGCCATGCATCGTTAAGTTCACTTATGAGAAATTTGTATCTCTCAGGAACATGACATATCCTATCTGACCTACAAACTTCTTGTATGTCAAAATATTGAACTATTGTTTCATCTTCATGAATAATAGTATCGGGTCCAGGTAGTTGATCTAAGTCTATTTGAGCATCTTGAACTTCCATAAGTTCAATTTTTCTTCCATTGTCTTCTCTTATAAGAAACTCTTTCTCTAAAAAGACAGTATGTTTTGAAACAAACGTATTTTGTTCCTAAATATGGTAGAACTGATATCCTATGGTTCCTTAGAATATCCTACAAATAAACACTTTTTAGATTTAGGTTCAAGCTGATCTGACTGAATTTGCTTCACATAAGTAGGACAAACCCAAACTTTCATATGAGAAAGATAGGGTTTTTTGTTATTCCATATCTCATATGAAGCAACATCAACTGACTTGGATGGGACTTTTTTTAATATATAAACAGAAGTTTCGAGGTTCGGTTTCTCCTTTCAGCCACACCATTGTGTTGTGGTGTGTAAGGTAGAGTCCACTGGGATAATATTCCATTATCCCTGAGATAATACAAAAAATCTTGGCTTAAGTATTCATGACCTCGTTCCAATCAAAGTGATTTAATGCTTCTCCCAAGTTGTTTCTTAACTTCATTTCTGAATTCTTTGAACCTTTCAAAGGCTTCATACTTGTATCTTATAAGATGCACATACCCATATTGAGAATGATCATAGATGAAGGTAATGAAGCATACGAAACCACCTTTGGCATGTATGGACATTGAACCACATCTGTCAGTATGTATTAGGTTTAAAAGTCCACTAGTACATTCTCCCTTTCCCTTAAAGGATAACCTAGTCATCTTGCCTAACAAACAAGATTTTCATATGTCATATGAGTAATAATCAAATGATTCTAAACTACCACACTTGTGTAGTTTAGAGATGCTTCTCTCATTTATATGGCTAAGGCGAGAATGCCATAAGTAAGACGATTTCATATTAGCTCAGTTTATTCTTTTGTTATTATTGATATTTATAACCGAATTAGACATATCCAATATGTATATACAATTGCACAATGTACCCAAAGTAGATAACATTCCACTCAAATAAATTAAAAATCATTGTCACTGAAATTTAAATGGAATCAAGCTTTATTAAGAATAGAAATGGACATTACAATTTTAGTCAAAATAGGTACATAAAAACAATTCTCAAATTCTAATACAACCTTACTAGAGGGTGTCAATACATATGTGCCTACAGCTAATGCAGGAACTCTTGCTGCATTGCCCACTTGTAAGCCTGACTCTCCCTTGTTAAGTTGTGTACTGTTCCTGAGGCCCTTTATATCAGTACAAACGTATGAGCCACAACCGACTTCTAATACTAATATGTTGTTATCAGAAACAGTATGAATATAAATAACATAAATACCTAAAGTAGATGGGGCATTAGATGCCTTATTTTGCTTCGAGGACTTTAGATAGGCCTTGCAGTTTCTTTTCCAATGGCCATCCTTGCCACAGTGGAAGCAAGTTCCCTTCAAGGCAATCTTCTTTGCTTTTTTCACACCTCCCTTTGGCCCTACGGTTCGATGTAGCCATTCATCTTTAGTGCGTACCGCACTAGAGATGTCCCCTCAACCATTTTGAAGCGGAAGAGCAATCGTGAAGTCTTGAAGCTTTTAGACCTTGCTTGTCAATCAAAGAGCTCCCTAAGATGATAGATTATGGCATCTATAGCCTCATGTTGCTTTTGGAGCTGCAGTGACATAGTGGCTAGCGTAATACAACTAGCCATCTCACTATCATCGAGATGCTTCTTGTATGCCCTCCGATCATCATCAAAAGTATCAGCAATAGGGGGATCAGGAAGTGGTTCTTCCAAGACATAAGCAAACTTCTCGGACTTGAGAACTAATCTCAAATTCTTGAGCCAGTCAAGGATGATTGGTCTAGTCAACTTCTTAGTTTCCATTAATCATCTTAGATTCACACTAGTACTCATGTTTTTGACTTAGGCAATGGTAACCTTTCACCAAAGAGAAAAAAATTAGAACGTACTTAAATGCATGTCTATAAGAACTTTAATAACACGCATTATGGCTCCCGCTATTTTCAAGAATTCATAACCCTCAATATAAATCTGAGAGAACTCGTAGAGAAATTCTCCTAGTGTGTGATATCCAATATCCTTAAGAATGACCTTGAGGTTGCCCAACAAGCCACCTTAGTTCAACCGGAAGTTATCGATAATACCAATTGCATCTCCAATGCAACTATTGAATCTAGTGCTATCAACTGTTGATGTGTGCACACTCATTGAGCTATTAACTCTTGACACGTGTACATCTAATGTGGACTTCCTAACTTCGCCTCTGTCCATATTGATCTTGGGTTGGCCTTACAAACTAACTCTTCTAGTTAAAACCGACTAGTTAATCCGAAAATCCTATTTCCATAGTTCAACAACCTTAACTTTAAAAGGACTTTGGTTCTTACCATATTAAAGGAAGGCTTTAGTTTTAATATTCTAAGTGAGGGGTTTGACTAAGGTCTCATCTAACTTAGGTGGCCTTATATATATATATATGGCTACCCCATCAAATTAGACCTAAGCCCATAACCATCCATCATTCAAGCCCACACATTCTCCTAACCATGCATTCTCTAATGCATATATGTAAACACATCATTCTGGATATGACATCTTATAGGTCCTAACATGAAAGGCCCAATCCAGCATTTGGATCTAAGCCCAATCCAACACTTAGATTTACTATCTTCCTTTTACTAACTTGGCTAAAATAACTATTGTATGTTATTTCAATTGGAATTAATATTAATCTAATTAAAATGAATGCCTAATTCCAGAAATTAATTCATAATTAATTTACCTTAAAATATTTATTTGATGTTCAAAATTAAACAACTTCAATTTTGTCACACATGCCAATTTTTCTAGTCTTACTAGAAAATCTATTGCTCTACTAAAATTAATTCAAAATTAATTTCTATAATTTCCCAAAATTTTCATAACATCAAATCATCATTTCAATAATTTCTAGGTCATTTCATGATGACAAAAATAATTTAGAAATCACAACCAAAAATTATTATGATCACCAAAATACTGATAAGACAGTAAAAATGACAAATATGACTTCTAAAATTTTTCTGGAAATCACATTTCTAGAAAAATCATTTCAGCATGCATCAAACATCAAATTAACACATTTTTATCACACAAAAATATTTTTAAGGTTCTGGAACCGAAATATAAACATACAAAAACATCAAACAAAACAGATCCTACAATTTTTGAAAACTGTCCAGATCTGGAAAATTGCTTGATAAAATTATTAAAAAACATTTAATAATTATAAAAAACTTACAGAGGCATAGATACATCAAAAATATGTTCACATAAGTTTTTAAGAATCAATTTCAATGAAACATATGCGTAACCTCATTAGTTTATCCAATAGACATCACATGCCCAACAAAAAAACAGATTTCATGAATGTTCTTGTAAATTCGAAATAAAATATTTTAATGACATTAAAAATATTTTCAATCACACTGAATCATTCAAATAAATATTATGAACAAATTGGTGAAAGAAATTTGTGAAAACCAGTTTTCTATAATTAATTTAGAACAAAACATTACAGGGCCCTAAGTTGTCACAACCATGAAAACTGTTTTTCCATGTCATGTACTCTACATCTAATACATAATATATATCAAATATACACAGCAGAAAATAAAATGAAACCTCAAAAACCAGATCTACTCATGCATATAGATATAGAAAACAAAAAAATGAAATGTAAGATGTTTACGTACCTTTCTGACGATCTCCTTCGTTCTTTAATCTTCTCTACGTTGGATTGTTGTAAACCACAACGATCAATGAAGAATGTCTCTAAATAAAGTCTACATGAATATAGAAGAATGAAACATCACTAGGAGATGGTTAGAATTCTTTATTTTTGTTAGCAAAGACAAGAACTCTTGTGAGAGTTACAGAAAAAAAGAATGCGTATGTAAGAGAGAACCTTTCTTTCTTATTATGTCTTACACTAAATGCACAAAAATCATCTTACTTTTCTACACCATTTAGCCTTCCATTAACCCTTATCATTAATGGAAAGTTATGAGAATTTAATGGTCATGAATAGCATGCATTAATGGAAGTTATGGGAAGTTAATGACCATGAACAACATGCATTAATGGAAGCTAACAACACTTATTTCTAATCCATTCCACGCAACGTTTTCTACCATGATCACATCACGAAACAATCCCGAAACACTCTCTCATATCTTGAATCACCATTTAAGACCATTTTACTCATCCTTTAAATCTCCTATATGTGTAACCCATTAGGTTCCTAGTTATGTTGGCCACTTGAATTAACACTTCATTTAAGTAAGTCAAGAGCAGTATCTAATAACATGTCATGACTCCAATTGACTAGAAAGTCAGTGATTTGACTACCAACCTTTCCATATGCAATGTTGCCATACAATTCGTCCTTTTACCATCTATACCCCACTTGTTTCAGAGTATGGTCAAATTGTCAACTTCAACTAAACTGACTACGTCACATCTAGTCCAAGTGATTTTAGTTCTTGTCTTGAGGATTTCATTACTCTAAGTATCATTGAAGACTCTCTTTTAGGTTGCGGGTATCATCTCCTTCTATCAGCAGTGGTGAATCCTTTATTGAATACTCAATAACCTCTAAATACCTCGAGTTGTACCCAATAACCACCCTATTAGTAACCCCCAAAAGGCATCGATGAATGGAGTTAAAGCACAGGATTAGTATCTGAGATATCCTAGAACACCTTAAGTTAAAGGATACTTACATCATTGCTATAATGAGACTAATACTGACAGTAGAATAGAATATCCATATTATTGTCTCATAGTAGGTCAATCTAATATACTTACTACCCTTAGTAAGCATCCACATGTTAACTCTAAACAGCTCATGTCTACAGCTTATGAGATCTACTGCTTGATCCAATTGAGGAGTATAACATATTCTAGTCTATATAGATTAATAATATCCCATCTCATCAATCCTACGGCTAATAATAGTTTAGATACTAACAAAATTACACATGATAGGAATCTTATCATGATCTCTTCATGATTTCCAACATGCTATGTTTTGTATTAAGGACTTCATTTAATTAATTTAAGATCAACATCAAATCCATAAATGTATCAACATCGAAATAATGAAAAATGCCTTTATTAATCATAAAATGATTTGTACAATAAGTGCTAAAGGTGATTTCCTTTAAAGCACTTCTCCAACAATTCTCAAGAACTGCCAGAATTTAGTTAAAGATGGAGTTATTTCCCTTCTTATCAAGCTACTCAAGGTTGTTGCTAAGGCTTGGTCTACAACCGTAATTGGTTTTTTCAAGACCAAGCAACCTGCTTTCCTTATAATCATTCCTTAGGCTAAAGCTAGATGGTGTTATAAAGGGTTGGATAACGTAATGCTAAGGGAAGATCGAACAATTTTATTCAAATTTTTAAATGAAACAAATATAAATTTAATAATAGAATAAGGATTATGGAACATTGGAGACCAACCTCTTTTCATCTAGAATGGAGGCCTAGAGTTGAACTCGATAAAGGCAAGATTGATGTACTTCCAATATGAGTTAACTTTAATAATTTGGCAATGGAGTTCTGGAAATTTAAGGGGATGAGTTTTCTGGCAAGTTCCTTAGGTAAACTAGTTTGTATGGATTCCCAAACAACAACTATAAAGAGGATTTGCTATGTAAAGTTGTGTATTTAAATTTAGAGAAATGCTTCACTCCCTAGTAGCCGTCCTGTATTAAGATTAGCTGAATATGGATAGTTAGAGAGGACTAAAACACTTATCACTTTTTCCAGGAAGCCTATCAAATGTAATAAAAAATGGGTTCCTACTGGATAAGTTTTTTAAATTGGTTAGTAAGAAGAATTATTGGAGTCAGAACATAGCAATATTCCCTTAGGAAATGGCGTTACAAAAGAAACTAAAGTAAGATAAAAGAGACTATAAACAATACTGGCTCAAATAACTCTCACAACCCTATGGAAATGGAGGAATTAGCTTAGGTAAAGAAGCAAGAGAAGAAGAATTGCCAATTGAAAGAATGACTGAATCATAACAAACTGAGATATTGAATTCTGCATTAAAAGTTCAGAGGTAGTGGTTAAAGTTAATGAGATGGTCCTAGAGAATACTAGAGGTTCTAAAGATGACATTACTAGTGAAGGGAGTAAGGAGCTTGTTTTTGAAGATACTAAACTAGATTCCACAAGCAATACCCTAGAAGTGGAAACCTCTGATCAAGAAGAGACTAAAGAATTCAAAAATACAAAATTATAATGTCAAAAGAAAGTCTGCTATAAAGAAGGAGAAATAAAACATTAAAATCAAAGGGGAATCCCCCATAAATGGCAGTCTTAGTTTGGAATACTAGAGGGCTAAATGACCCTCTCACAAAGTCCTTAGTGAAAGAGATTGTGAAGGATAAGAAGTCTTGATTAATAGGTCTTTTTAAAATAAAAATTGAAGAACTTGTGCTCTTTCTGGTTTTAAGTTTTTGGGACTAATAGGGATACCAAATCAAATCATAACTCACATTATAATGGTCAAATTATTTACCTATATAACATTGATATGATTGGATTGCAAACTGAGGAAGAAATAGACTAGTACATTCACTTACAATGTCAGATGAGAGGTATGAGACTTGTTTTTTATTTAAAACCAATCTATGCTTTCAATTTTGGTTTTAAAAGGAATAAGATTTGGTTTTATTTGCAACGTGTACAACTGAGAATTCAAAATCCCTGGCTTATTATAGGAGATTATGACTACTATCTAAACTCGAATGAGGTGGAGGGTGTTAGGTAGTTTAATTTTTGTTCAATAAAGGAACTCTCTATTTTTTTTAATGAAGATGGATTTCACATATCTTAATTCAACTAGTAGATTGCTCACCTAGTCTAATAACTAATATGGTAGATTGCTTATAAGGAAAAATTTATACAGATCCCTAGTCAATTATGCTTAGTTAAACTACTTTTCTAACTCTTTTGCCCACATTTGAGAGAATTTGACATACGATCACTCCTATATACTAATATAAAGGATTTTAGAAACCAAAACAATGGGGACCACTTTTAGATTCTTCAATGGTATCTCTCAAATAGGAGGATTCTCATCAGTATTCAGCGAATGTTGGAGTTACGATGTAAAAGGTTTCAAATCTTATCAACTTATACATAAATTAAAAATGATGAAGGCTACTCTTAGAAACTTCATGCTTGGAATAAATCAAAATCTAACTACCTTTAAGAAGAAACTAATTCAAGCTCAAATAGCCTGTTATGACTCTCCCTAAAATGTAGACATTAGATTAATAGAGGTGAAATGATTATAAGAATATCAAGAAGCTCTCAGACTCTATAATTCAATTCTTAAACAAAAAGCCAGAATAAATTTGATGAAAAATTGAGACTCCAATACTAAATTTTTTGACTTCACCTTTCTTGCTAGGGGAAATGTTAACAAAATTTTAGTGATACAAGAAACTAGTAGACTGGAATACTCAGATCGGAATTGCTTACACAAAATAGCTAGGAGCTACTATCTAAAGCTAATAGGCTCTAAAGATTATGTTGTTTTAAGATGTAACGCACTAAGGTTGTTCAACTACACAATTGATCAAGGAATAAAAGGATTTGTTTTGTCCCCTATTACTGAACTTAAGGTCCTCTAAAATTCTTCAATAACTAAACTGCATATTCATATGCTTAGTAGCTATAAATCAAAACTCACAGAGAATGTAAGACTTTAGACCAATATTATGCTATAGCACCATTTATAAAGTGATTTTGAAACTCTTATTTGAAAGATTGAAGGTGGTAATCACTAGTATTTTTAACTTAACAAAGGAGGCATTTATTCCTAATAAAAATATTGGGGACAATATTTTCTTGCTTTAAGAGCTACTGAAGGAGTATAATTCAGGTAAAAAATTTTAAATCTACTTAATCAAAATTGACTTTTACAAAGCTTTTGTTACAATTAGTTAGAAGTTTATTTGAGTATATCTTGAAGCATTACAGCTGTCTTTTAGATTTTTGAATTAGATAATTAATTACATCCAATATCCTACTCTAAATGTGTCAATGAATGGATCTCCTACCAAAATTTTCAAGGATTCGAAGGGAATTATACGAAGACACCCCTTATCTCATTACTTATTCACCTTTGTAAAGGAACAATTATCTAGACTACTCAACAATTTAATGACTTGTAATGGAGGCTTCTAATATCATTACAAATGTAGTGCAGTTAACTTCACCCATATGAAGTATGCTAATGATTTGATACTTCTATATGGAGTTGATCCTCACTATTTAAGCATTATGATGGAAGTTCTAAAATTATATGTTGAAGGTCATAATTAAAACACAATAATGAAAAAAGCAACCTATATTTATCAATTAATGTAAGGAATCTAACTGAAATAAGGATAATTGTGGAACTTAATGTACATTCAACTCCATTATGTTACCTAGAAGTATTAATCACATACTCCAAACCTAAATTTAATAATTGTTTGCCACTTATAGAAAGGATAAAATCAGGAGTGAATGCTTAGCAAAATAGGTTTCTTATATATGCTACCAGACTCACCCTTGTTATCTCAGTTCTTAGCAGTTTACGTATACACTAGACAACACACGTTGCATTTTCAAGGAAGGTTACAAAAGAGATTGACACAATAATAAAAGCATTCTTATAGACAGGAAGAATAAAAAACTCTAAGAATGTAAAGATCAAATAAATTGAGGTTACTATCCAAAGAAGCATTGAGGGCTTGGGATCATTTCTATTACAACCATGCAAAAAGCCCTAAAATTATAAAGAACTCTGGACCAAGTAGATTTATGAGTATTACCTAAAAAACATAAACTTCTAGCAAGTTGCTTACACAAGAGAGATCTCTTAGATCTTTACCCAGATATTGAAGTTGAGAGACACTATGTATCAATGGATCATAAATAAGATTTTCAATGGAGAAAATTATGGTTTTGGTTTGATAATTGGCTAGATTTAAGCCCTATTATTTATAATCCTTAGATTTTGCATTTGAGAAATGGAATCCAATTGAACCTTAAAGTCCTATGACTAATATGGAATAGTGAATGGAGTGTAAATTTTGGGTGTTTTGATTCTTTAGTGAAATAATTCCCTCAATTAAATGATGTAGAGAATGAAATGTAATCACTTAAACTCTCAATCCAAATTGTAAATTCTAAAACAAATCATGTCATTAGTTTTGTATCAACAAATTATCTAAAGTTCCTTGGTTTAATCTTTTATGGAGAAATAATTTAAATCCTAAAGCCTTACCAATCACTTAGGTAGCAATTAGAAATCGGCTTAGAATCAAAATTTAATGGCATAGGAATATGTATTCTACATGTATAATGTGTAAGATGGCAGTGGAAGACAAAGATCACCTCTTTTTTTTTTCCAGATTATTTAAAGCAGTCCAAAGTAAGATTTTACATTTAATTATAGGAGACAACTATATGTATGACTAGGAACAAACATTAAGTAGGTTGTTAGGCACTCTAAGCAAGGAATGTCTAATGCAGTACTTCTTAAGGCAACTTTCACTACTACCATTTATACAATTTCAAAGGAGAGTAATAGGAAAATATTTACAAATATGGAAAAAGGAAATTACCAGTTAGCAAACAAGAATGTTAATCGGATTAGATCAACTATTTTTACTAAAAATGTGCACAACACTCTTTCACTAGACGTGAAGCATAGATAGAAACTATAATTCCACTTAGAATGTTGATCTATGACTGTATATTGTAATGTTTTACCTCTTCTTGATTTTCCAGTCATATTGTGTTTAAATGAAGGCTTAATAGCCCATAACTAATGTAATATTATGTTATCATTGCCTATAGTTAATCCAATTTATTCATTTTTCAAAAATAAAATAAGCGTACAATATACTATGCTGTAGGCCCAAGAGTTATTTAAAGACTACAATTCTAGTTTGAAAATTAATATTAGTGTTCTTTAAATTGATTTCACTACAGGTTTTGACATAGTAAGATGGATATTCATCATCTTTGCTCTTCAAGCTTTTGGTTATCCTGATAGATTCGTCAAACGGATACATGCTTACAACACCACTATTTCTTTTGCAGTGTTGGCTATTCGAGAGCCATCAAAACTCTTGAAAGCTTCAAGAGGTCTAAGGTAAGGAGATCCATTGTCCTTTACCTTTTTGCTATCAATATGGAGGTATTGCACATAAGCACTACTATGAATATTGGAGAAAATCTAGAATTCAAATTTCTTTATAGATGTGGAAATATCAAAATCTTATATATTTCTTTTATTGATAATCTGCTAATGTTGTGTGCTAATGATCCTTTTTCATTTAGAGTTTTAATACTTTCTCTTAAATTGTTTAGGGAATTATTAGGACCAAATTTCAACCTAAATAAGAGTTTTGCCTATCTTTCCAAATATAGTCGAGTGGGCTCTATTAATGTTATCTCAAATATAGGCTTACAGATTTTATAAGCACCCCTAAGCTATCTTGGTGTTCCAATTTCAATAAAGAAGCTAAAGGAAATAGCATAAAGGCCTTTAATATCCTCCAATAAGAAAAGAATATCAATATGGAGCAAAAAATTCCTTTTATGTGAACGTAAACTACAAGTTACTATCTCAATTCTTAACAACTTGCACATTTATTGTTTATCTTACCTTGCACTACCAAAGAGCATTTGCAACAAGATTGATAGAATTATTAGAGACTTAATACGAAATGGACATAATAACAACTATTGAAAAATCACTAAGGTTAAATGGAGGACAATCTACTTGCCTAAAGGATATGGAGGCCTAGAAAGCACATCAATTACTAGGATGGGTAAAACAGTAACGCCCAAGAGACTCTAAAGAATTTTTATGGAGAAAGAGAGTCATTGGAACAAGCGAAGCCATATAGTGCATATCAAACAAAAAAGCGTATAAATCATTCAGTGTAAACTAACACAATCCTATACATTTCAACAGATCTTGAACATTAGAATGTTAATGCCACTTCATGTCAAACACATTATTGGAAATGAAATTAATATTAAGTTTTGATATGATAATTGGAGTCCATTGGGTTTATTATATCTCATAATCAAATTGGACCGGATGCCCCACGATTCGTTGATTAATCATCCTAACTTCAAGCGGGTTCAAAATTCAGTGAGGATAAACCACGCCTTCGCTATCGCGAGATTATAATGATCGAAGACACTCAGTTGCTTCATGTATTTCGAAAGACGTATTTCCAAAAGCAGAAGGAACTGCTATGCTTTCAAAATATAAGAGGTCTTATGCCTGTTAACACTAAGGTCTAAATGTTTGTCCAAAATGGCAACTGGAACTAACTTTTTCACTCATTTCAAGGTTTATGTATCATCCTAGAAAATCTCCTAAGTTACTAGCCAGAACAACTTCAACCTGATTCTATATAATGGGAGTTAATAAGCCTAAAACTATTCTTAACTAATTCTTGTAAAAGGTTACTATTCGGACCTTTTAAGAAATTCCAATATCAAAAATTCAAAGATTGCACCAACTCATTCATTCATATTATTTTAAACAACATCGTAAAGGTTAGGAATAATATATAGGTTGAAATTTTAAGTGCCTGATCTAAAATGTGCATTATATGGAGACACATTAGAGACACTAAGTCAGCTATTCTTCAAATTTACTCCAACTAATTAATTATATAGAAATTTTCTTGTAACATTAAATCTAAATGAGAACAATCAGATATGGACAGACACCTCACATAGGCAACCGAGGTTAAATGGAACTTGACAGGAGACTACAAGCTATTATAAACAGGTTTTGTTATATTGGTTCACTATATATGGAGAATGAGGAATGCCAAACTATTTAAGTAAGCTAAGGATATCTTGAATTACAGCTAATTGGGGTATATGAACAAGCTAATATTAATTTCTCTGACATGTTCTTATAAATACTTCATCACAATAAGAATGAAAATGAGACTGAACCTGTAAAACTACATTGTTCCTAAAAATATGTAGAGTAGCTAGTGTACTCTACATAAACTTGGAGTGGTTTGCATTGTAATGTTTTGTAAAGACTCTATCATTTAAATATGAGATTCATCAATTACATTCCCAAAAAAATCCTAAAACATTAATCATAAAGTAATAGAATTAACTCCAAAATAGATTTAAGAACAACATCATTAGATTAATCAATGCCTAAACATGTTTATCGACCTTGATATCCCTATTGAACTAGATAGATAAAGTTTAAATCCTCATAGCTTTTAAAAGGGGAAGGAATCTGCCTCCTTTCTAATCTCTAATGTCTTAATACCCTTTTTGGCCTCCTAAATGCTCTTTTATGCTTAAAATTAGGGTAATAGTACACAATTAGCTACATAGGCTGCTAAGTGATTTCATATGCCAATTTTACTGGAAATCATGAATATATATGTTCATAATAAGCTGTAAGGCGACTAATATAGCCTTGCAGCTCACTTACACAATTATGTAAATCCATATATCTATGTAGGTTGCATATTTGATTGAAACATTGTCTTCAAGCTTCTACACTTTTTCAGTGACTTACACATCCCACACATGGCCATGTAAGTTAAAGTAAATTTATTTCTTACATTCTTTGTCTTGTTTTCACCCTAACTAATCTCTTTTGTTTCCACGAAGGCAAATAAAATTTAACATCAATAGAACAGCACCAAGGATATGAGAGTTTCACTTATTATGGTTCTTGTTCTTCTAACTTGTATATTAAAAATTGAAACAAAATAAGTTTCTTAAGCACATCATAACATTTTTCTTTTTGAAAAAAGTAATTGAATTAATTTCATCATAAATGCCACACATGATTAAAATTTAATAAGAATGATATAGATGTGTTAGACTAAAAGGCTCAAAATGTCACAACTTTTTATCTATCCATTAGTCGCTACTCTTTTAAACAGAACATACATTGACCAATGATAAGAGTAAAAATACATGCCCAAGTTGCCATGAAATTTTCAGTTGATTATACTATGTAATTGTAACTATATAATCCTAGAAGCAATAGAAAAAGAAAGAATGTTTGTTCTTTTTAACATGCAAAAATAACTTTAAAAAACATAACAAACAAACTTAAAAACACACATAATAAACAAGATCTCAACCCCCATACTTAAAATCAACTTTGTCCCTAATATAACATTAATTGCAAGAAATGGAGCATTAAAAAAAACAACAATTCCAAAAAAGTAAAGGAAAAGGAACAAATTCCCCTTAGGTTGCCTCCTAGGAAACACCTTTGTTTATTATTGTTGGCTTAACTCCATGTTTTCCTCCTCACGTGATAAATTTTTTATCCCTAGAGATCACAACTTCTCCACTTGAAATTCTTCAGGATAACGCTTAAGTTGACGACTATTTATATTCAATGTCTTCCCCATTTTTAGACTCTTAATAACTACTGCACTACAGGGAGAGACATTAGTAGCCACAAAAGGATTGACCCAATAAGAATGTAATTTATGTGGAAACAGTTTATATCTAAAGCAATAAAAAAGAACTTTTTGTTCAACAATAACTGTCTGTTTTGTTAGCGTCTTCAACATGTAGAGACGGGACGAGACAGAAATTTGAAGACGGAACAGAACAAAAATTGGAGACAGTGAGGTGTTTAATTGCGATGGACAAAACAGAGGAAATTGTCCCCGTCCTCAGGACAGAAATGTGTTTGGTGGCAATGTACAGAACAAAAAACAGTGTTTAATAACAAAAATGCCCTTGCAGTATAATATATTAGAAAGATGTATTTCATTGGTTATTTCATAATTGTATCAATATTTATTTTAAGTTTATTTGTAATTTTTTAATTACGATGAAATAATTACAATATAATTAATTAAATTATTATTATTACTTAATTAATTACA
>JANQBM010000009.1:4607844-4621100 GCA_025594535.1 Erythroxylum domingense
TCTTTAGGTCTCGTACACCAAGTATTCTTTTTCGCTATCTTAGCCTCTCCAGGCTCTTAGCCTTTTCTTTCTCTCACTACAAAGATATCGTGAGCTATTGTTACAGTAGTTTAACTCTATAATATTGCACTATAGAATTTTTCAGTATACACTTGAACGTTGTAGAATCAAAGATCTCTCGAAAAATTATTTAGTCGTTGACTATGAACAATATTTATAGTCTAAGTATCCAACTGCTTATTTGAATCTTGATAACCGCTTCTTGAGTTTTGATAACTGTTTCTTGATTCTTGATAACTTCTTTTTGATTATTGAAAGCTGCTTTTTGATTCTTGAAAACCGTTATTTAGTTGAGTTCTGTAACTAACTCCAACTAACTAACTGCTCGACGTATTCGCGTATCTTCTGCTTTGAGTCGTCTGTGTTTTCTTTTGTGTCTCGCTTCTTTTGTATCTACTTCTTCTATATTTTGTTTCTTCTGTCTTCTACTTCTTCTGTGTTTTCTTTGTTCTGTGTTTCGAATTCTTCTGTCTTCTACTTCTTCTGTGTTTTCTTTCTACTGTATTTCGTTTCTTCTGTGTTTTTACTCTGTGTTTTGTACTTCTGCACACTCATCAAACTAGTTCATTTAGTTATAACATTATTATTCTTTGATTGTCATCAAAAGTAATTATCGTAAAGTCCTCTTGACTTAACAGAAATACTTTCTAATATCAAAGACAGCTAGTATAAGGAAAGAGATTTATGGGATAAAGCAACATCATGGATAATTCCTTTATGAGTGTTGGGAACACTTTATGAAGATATGTTCCAGTTTCCTTAATCATAATATCACTAGAAAGTCCTTATCCACTACTTCGACGAAGGATTATTGCCTATTGATAGGAGCTTGGTGGATGCAGTAAATGGTGGAGCATTGTGTGAAAACACTATTATGGAGGCCAAATTTTTGATTGAGCCTATGGCAGTAAACAATCAATAATTTGGCATTCACAATGATGTTTTAATAGAGTAAATAAGTTAAACAATTCATCCTTAGAACATTATTTTGATGAACTAACATCCTTTTTTAGACAAGTTATTATAGGAAAGGCATAGGTGGAAGCCTTTGGGATATGCACAAATGCAAACCATCCAATAGATGGGCGTCTAACTTTGCAAAATGTAAATATGTAGTATGTTATTGCTTTAAGAGGAAAATTTTCCTACCAATATAACCCATATTCCCAAACCTGTAATCTAGGTTGGAGAGATCACTTGAACCTAAGTCATAGAGGGAATAGGTAGCATAACTACTTCCTAGATAGGCCACATGGTGAACAACAATTTCAACATAGATAACAAACCTCCCCTTTTACCTCAAGTACATCAGTGGAGGATATGGTTAAGTATCTTGCCACTAACACTTTTTAATTTCAGTAGGATGTAAAGCAGTTTTGCAGAAGACAAAATCTTAATTCCAACAGACTAGAATTAGCATCTAGAATTTAGAGAACCAGATGAGCTAGATGGCAGTGTCTATCAACTGTTAGAAGTCCAAAGAGGAGCAAAAATTCCTTTATAACTTAAGATAAATATAAAAATGTTATTGTAATCACCTTGAGGGGTGGTAGGAAGCTTGAGGATCCTAACAGGACTACACAGAGGTTAGCTAGTAAAGAAGAAATTAAGATGGACCTTAGAAGAGAAAGGGATACATCATCTGGCTCAAAGGTAAATATCAAATCCCTAATTGTGATTAAGATTAACCCGCTACCTTTCCCTAGCAAGTTAGCAAAGTCAAACAAGGAGGATATTTTGGTATATGAAAATGAATTATTGTTTCCTGCAAATTTTTATGCAGTAAATGTGAATGATGAATCTTCCTATTATCCTATACCTATCTTACTATAGAGACTATTGTTTAACATGATCCAAACTAGGATAAATGTTCGCGAGGGTACCCTCATAATGGAATTTAATAGGGAAGTTACTTATTTCAATATTTTTGATGTCATGACACTCCCCTAAGATGACTATTCTATTTTGTGATTAATATGATTGAAAATTTAGCATAAGAAGATTTTGAGCATAAATGTATAAATAAATTGGAAGTAGCTTCAACTAAAAAGAATACGAAAACTATCTATATCTCGATGAGAAGTTTTATTTATAGTCAAAAAGTGTTTTTTTTATTACTCTAGATATAAAATGTTTCCACATAAATTATGTCCTTATTTGAATGATCCTTTTTTGGTTACTAATATTTGTCCCTATAGTGAAGTATTTATTAGGAGCCTAAAAATAGGGAAGAGAATGAATGTAAGTTGTCATTGAATCAAGCCTTATCTTGAGGAATTTCAAGTGGAGAATGCAAAAGTTATGATCAATATAGATAAATATTTTATCATATGAGGAGGAAAACGTAGAATCAAGCCAATGATAATAATCAAAAGCACTATTTGAGAGGTAATCCAAGTGGAGTTTGTTTGTTTTCCTTTACATTTTTGCAATTGTTGTTTTTGTTGAATGCTCCATTTCTTACAATTAATGTTACATTGGGGACAATGTAAATTTGAAGTGTAGGAGTAGGGATCTTGTTTATTATGTTTATTTTCAATTTTATTTCTTATGTGTTGTTAAGTTCTTTTTACATGTTAAAAAAAAACAAAAATTCTCTCTTTTTCTATTGCTTCTAAAGCTATATAGTTGTAATTAAAGAGTATAATTAATTAGAAAGTTTCATGGAAACTTAGGCTTGTATTTTTATTCATTGTATGTTTTCTTTAAAAGATTAGTGACTAGTGGATAGACATTTGCCAGTGAGATTTTGGGTCTTTAAATTGATATATCCATATCAGTCTCATTGTCTTTTTTTTATGTGTGACCTTCTTACATGTACATCCTAACTTTTCTTTGATTTTAAATTCAAGATTACATTTTTATCATTTGCATTAATATGGAAATGATATAGCCATTCTTTATTTTGCAAGCTACATTAACCAAATAGCCTACCTAATGACATGATTTATCTTATTATTAAGCCCTTTGAGGTTTATTAGCCCTTTTTATGTTAACTACATTACAAGCCATTAACTTAATAAAATATCTTACCAAGCATTAAAGCTAGTGGAGCATTTATGATTGTTGATGTTAGTGGATGTACAAAAGAATAAGTGTCAGGGTTTACATATGTTCAGGTTGGTCATATATTAAAAAAGGTAAAAAAATAAAAGAAAAAGAGAATAAACTAAAATAAGTTATCAAGGAGGAAAATCATTTGTTCTAGAGCTTAATTCATATTAGTCTTTCCTCCTAAAGTTGTATGAAATTTGTGAATTAATTATGATGCAAATAAGGGAGAAGTTGTTATGAAGGGTCATTCCTTATAGTCATAGTGTATTGTTCATCATCGTTTTTATAGGTGTTTCCTTCTAATTCCTTGTGCTTCATATCATTTGTTGTATGAAGGTTTGAATCTAATTGTGAATCTAATTCCTTATGCCTAGATTGATCTATTTTTTAAGGGAATGGTTTGTTGATTGAGCATGAGTAAAAACATTGAATGTTTAATCTTGGCCATAAAAGTTATTTGTCTTTCTTAGGATTATCTATTCTTAGGAAATATAGTTAAAGAGGAAATGTTTTAGATTTTTATTTTTTTCCTAAGGAAGATCAAAAACTAAGTGTAGGGGAGCTTGATAAGTGCTTAATTGACTATATATTTACTCTTTAATGCTTATAGAATAATGTTATGATGAGCTTAAAACACTTGCTTTGGTTCATATTTTGTTTTAGGTATAAGTAGGAAGAATAGGAACCAAAATGAACTAAAAACATATCCTTAGCCTTGTTCTATTGATGTTTAATCTTATTTTCATTCTTAAAAGAAAAGGAGATGAGTTAGGGTGAAAATAGGATAATGAATGAAAAAAATGAAGTTACTTTAACTTACACTATTATGTATGGAACTGTGCAAGTCCCCGGAAGCATTTAAGAGCTTGACGACAAAATTTCAATACCCTTTAGAACCTATACAACCATATGTAGACCTACACAGCCATGTAAGTGAGGTACATGGTTGTGTAAATGGCTTTGTAGCTCATTGTGAATGTGTATGTTCACAATTTCTAGCGAAATTGACTTACACAATCACTTACACACCTGTGTAGTTGACCATGTTTTATTACATAATCTTAATTTTAAGTATAAAAAGAAAATTAAAATCCAAATGTAGAATGAAGAAATTTGATGCTAAAAAAGGACGCAGATTCCTTCCCCTTTGGAGAGCTATAAGGAGAAAAACTTCATCTTTCCAGTTTAATAGGGATATCTAAGCTAATGAACATGTTTAGTGATTGATTACTCTAGTGATATTTCTTTTGACTCTCTTTTCTAATTGATTATTTTATTCTATAATAAATTTTCAAGATTTACGTATAAATGATTTAGATATTCTAAATAGATTATTCATGTATGAACTCTTTTACAGGATCTAGATTGCAATACATAATCATTGTACATTTGATTCTCTTATGGTAAACTAATGTTTGAGCATCATTAGGGATAACATAACATAGGTTAAATGACTCGAGCTTATATGATTATTGCTTAGATTAACCTATTTTCCTATTATGTAATGAGGGTTTTCACATTAAATATAAAGAGGATATTCTAGGTTGTCTGATAGCTTAACTTAATTAAAGAGCTTATTTTAAATAGGTACAACCAAAAGGAAAACTGAGATTAACAAAGCTTGTTGTTAATATATGTTTAATAGTTTCAAAGAGAGGTATAAGAACAACATGATGATTGATTATACACATTAGTATGCAAGTTGAGATTGATTGTAAATTGGAACTAAAACCCATTTTTTAATTTTATCAATTTTTTACGGTTTGATTTATTTTGTCTTTAATAGTTTAGTTTTACTTTATATTATTAATTGAATTCAACCAAGCCCCTTTAATCCAAAACATTGATTTATTAATTATAAAAGCTAGACACACTCTATATAGATATGATCCTTTCTTATCACTACTATAAATTTAGTTGTGTAGAGTAGGTTTTATTTTTTAGTTTATTCGATGCGCATCACTGAGGATAAGTTATGACTATCCTCTAATAGTTCTCCAAAAAATAGAGCTTCTTTCATTTACTAGAATTTTAATTTTATCTTTAAAAGGTTTATTAGTACAAAATCTTTTTTTATGGAAGTCTCTGTGTGCCTAATTTTTTTAGGCAAGTGATGCCCCTCAAATTTCAAAAGATGATGGACATTAGGAGTGAGCTTAGTCCATAGCAAACTTTTCTTGCTTTTCCTCCTCGATCTCTTTTTATCATCTAACTTAAAGTCTTATAGTTCATTCATTTTACCTTTCTACTTTGATGGTGTCAAACTTCTAGGACTTTTATGGTCTTTATCTATAAAATTAATGTTTTGCAAACATCTAAGATAGGATTGGGAAAATAAGTAGTTGATATATTAGGAGTTTAAGACTATGGTATAAGAGGGGAAGTATTGCTGGTATGATCAGTAACCTCTAACATAATGCTAGGTTGCTCACTAGATTCATTCACAACTTATTTCTTATTCTCAAAACATGTTTACTTCTCATTTTTAATTCCCTTGAGCTTTATATAGTCTCTTTTTTTTTAAAGAGGAATAGTGTTGGATGGGAAGATAAGGAAGATGAAGTCTACAGGAAGGATATAGTTAGAGCATATAACCTTAGGACAAAGGGGGAAAATCCTTTAAATTGGGGGAAGAGAGAGGGTTAATTCTAGGTGATAAGTTGACATAAGTTGGAAAAGGAAAGAAACTTGTCCCAAGAGGAAGCTTTTTGAAAAATAGTTAGCAAATATAGTAAAATAACAAAGGAAAAAAAGAATCTGAAGATGAAAAGGGAGAGTCTCAAAATTTGGCTTAGAACCGAATAAACTGACCCAAAGAACAACTAATAGAGTATAAAAACTTAAAGAGACTAAGCTAAGAAAAAAGAGGAAAAGTTAGGAAGATACAAGTAAAAGCCAAGCTATAGCAAATTTATATCTTTATCTCATGAAAAAGTGGAGCTAAGAAAGAGAGAAGTTGTAAGAAGCCAAACCATAAACAAAAGGCCAACCCTTATAAGAGAAGCATAAATAATGCTTGAGGATCTAAAAGATAGTTGAGGGGCTCAAAAGGAGAAGAATCTCTCTCTAACATAATACATACATGGATTAAAAAGATAAATGTTCATTTCTTTATTAAATGATTTATTTAGTACATTTAGTTAACGATCTAAGAGTTTACACATTATACATCCAAATAAAATAATTTTAATTTTCATCATTATTAAGAAAATAATAAAATTTATAATTGATATATAATATTGTCTTAATCTTCATTTAAAAATAATTAAAAGTTTTAATAATCATGATATTATCATCTTAATTAAGAGATAATATTATTATTACATATATAAATAATTCAATCCTATAAAGATAGACGAAACTACTAAATGAAAAAAATGTTATCATCATAAATCTTTATACCCATTCTGCAAACAATAATTGAAATTGCACAATTTTTATAATCATTATTTTTTATTTTTTATTTTTTTATTTAATTTTTTATCAAAAACAATTATTTGCTCTTTAATGAATGTCTCCACGGAACTTTGATGAAAGTATTTTTTACTTAAAATCTCTACTTTCTTTCTAAACTTTTTTCCCTTTTCTTGCTCCTTCTCCTAACTCCTCACCAGTTTTCTCGTCCTTCCCCCATCGGTCTATGGCCTAATTTCTTCCTTCTAGTATTGTTATCTTCCTTTCATTACCTCATTACCTTTCTTTCACCTTATTTCTCCTTACTTCTTGTTTGTCATCAGCACTGGTCCCAACATTTGTATGGTTATGCATTGATTTATCGTGGCTTTTACTATTCTCTCCAATACCACTTTACCTTAACTTATTCCCTTCACTTTAGATGTAAAAGATCTTTTATGCTCTTTGTCTTTAGTTTTTTCTCTTTTACCATCCTTCCTTTCACATATTTCACAGTACATCTCTCAATCTTTCACTTCATGCCCTCCTTCTTTTTTTTTAATTTCCTGTCATTTCGTACCCTTATTGTCCTTTTCATTTATTTACTCTTCTAATTCAATATTGATTCTGAGCCTAATAAATATACCCATTTTCCTCCCCTTAGCCCTACTTCTACTGCTCCAATTGCTCTTACTAAACTTATCACCTCTTTTGTCATCTATCATGCCCCTGTCAAATTTTTATCCCTTCTTAAAACTGACCAAAACTAGGCCAATAGTAGTATAGGTATTGGGAGATGATGCTTCCTAAAAAACCTGAACTGTTTCCCTCCTACCTTAATGTTTGTCTATCTATAAATATCTTTAAGGGGGAGCTTCCAAATATGAATATGTCCTTGTTAACTTTTCCTATATATAAGGTCACCATTTCTTGTGCTTAATTCTTAGGCTAACTAGTAGTAAGAAAATAAGGAATGTAAGAGTTCTTGCTAAATTCGGACGGGATTTTTTATAATGTTGAGAATACACAAAGCATTCTTGAAGCAGGCCCTTAACATTTTAACAACTAATCACTTCTTCTCTAAATGTAGAAGCCAGAGTTACAATTTTAGGAAATCATGCATAAATAAGTCCCTTTGTGGGTGAATATACATAATATCCCCTTGGGATATTAGACCACAAGTGAGATTAGTCACTTTGCTAGCTTCCTTAGGAAGTCCTCTATATAGCCATCCTAAAGAGAGTACGTAAAGTGTAGATGTATGTATTAATGAATATTCAAAACCCTCTTATTAAATTCATTCCCTTTATGAGGTTAGATGAAAAGGTTCCTTATTTGAGGACCTAGTATCTATTTCCTATACTTAGACACCAGACCATTCAAAATATTCTAAATTATGAAAATTATAAGGAAAAAAGGTTCATCATATATGATTATCATTAACTTGTGAATTTAAGCTCAGAATCAAACAAGAAGAGAGGCAATATAGAGTTTCTTATAATCTAGATAAGCATATTGATGCTTTTATAATGGTCCCATTTGAAACTTAGGATATGGGTAAAGATAGAATCAATCTAAAAATGGGGCAAAATTAGCTAATGCTGCAAAGAAGTTAACTTAAGTAGATTCTATATCAACAAATAATAACGGTATGGTAAGTAGTGTAACATTAATACAAACTAAAATCTCAAAAGGAGTCGTGGTGGTCTCCTCCAGACTATTCGGATCCCACGAGTGAATAGAAAGTTGGATCTACAATAGATCTCACCTAAATCCTAAATCGCCCCATCTATCCTCCTAAGGAGAAGTTTTGTTTCAAACCTCGATTCGAATAGGAGAAGTACACCATGCTAATGTGCCTTGGATGATATCATCCTACATAAACAAATTTAAGGAGATATTTAAAAGGAGATCTAATTAAAAGAGAAAAAAAGTCTGAACCATCGTTGAATAATGTTGATTTTAGCATGGAACATCAGAGGGATAAACTGACCTAAAAAATAACTATTTGTTAATTTTTTTAGAGTTATAAGCCTTTCATAGTTGGTAATTTGGAAACTAAATTTAGAGAAGATAAATGCCAGAACCTTAACTTGTTTAAGAGAAATTGGAAAATAATAGGCAACCATTAATACCATTACTATGGGAGAATAGTAGTAGCGTTCAACCAAGATAGAATTAAAGTCCTAAAGCTAATATCAGATGAACAATTTATTTATTTTAAAGTTTATCTAATATAGGAAATGGTGGCCTTCCATATTATATTTATATATGCCTATAACCATTCTTTTAAAAGAACAAGTTAGTGGAAATGTATAAAAGATTTTGGAGCTACAATTTCCAAACCTTATATCTTAATTAGTGATTTTAAGAGCATGTTACACCCTAATAAAGATGAGGGTAATTCTTACCTAAGGAATAGCTTGAATGACTTCAAAGGATGTACTAGCTTAATCTAGCTGAATGATATTAAGATGATGAGAACCTTGTACATATGGTCCAATAAATAAAAGGGTAACAAGTATTTGAGAAAGAAGATAGATAGGACCTTGGGTAATGAATAATGGTTTACAAGCTTCCCTAATAGCATTGCCTTATCCCACAATCCTATGGTATCCACCCTTATACTAATTAAAATTCAAAACCTTCTATATACTCAAATAATCAAATCACCATTTAGCTTGATCAAATTCTAGCCTAGATAGAAGGCTTCAATGATGACATCTTACAAGGTACTAATTATGATGTCAGGGGGTATTAGCTCTTTATATGCATAAGGAAAATTGGTAAGATGAATGAGGAATTGAAAGCTCTAAATTAAAGGAAAATTGGGAACTCTCAATAAGAAGTATTGGATGTAAGCGAATAGCTCTATAATTTGTAAGCAAAACTTTATATATCACCTAATAATAAGATCCTCATTGAGGGGGAAATGGTAGCACTTTTGAACTACATGCAGAGAGTGAATTATAATCACTCTATATAGTAATAGAGAGCCTAAACTATATAAATCAAGAAAGGGGACAAAAACACCTCCTTTTTCCAAACATTATTCATTGCAAAAAAACTCGCCATCAAAATTATCTGAATCAAGAACAACTTGGGTTATAGATTAGTACTCATTAGGGTTTCCTAGAAGAAGCCTATAGCTATTTCACTTAAACTTTTGGAACAAACATAGATATATCGTACTTTATTTCTATAGTACGATTAATAATTAGTCAAAAACTCCTCTTTGATATAAGCTTACTAGCTAAACTAGTTACTCACAGAGAATAGAGGAAGTGGTTCAATTCCTTTATGCCAACAAGGTAACTAAGCCTAATAGAATGAATGGATTCGTCTTCAAATATACCTGGACAATGATTGGTAATGTGGTCCCTCAAGTAGCGAAAAAAAATCTTTTTTCTTAGGAAAATGTTAAAATAAATTAGTAGAACTTTCATATGTTTGATCCCAAAAACTCAATCCCTAAGCTCTTTTAAAGACTATAGTCCTATATCCTTATGTAATACCATTTATAAGATAATTTCTAAGTTGATTGCAAATAGGTTGAAGGATGTTCTTCTAAACATCATTGATCACTGTCAGTGAGCTTTCTTAAAGGATAGGCAAATGGGAGACAATGTTCTCCTAACCTAAGAACTTTTCAAGGGTTATTCAATGAAATATTCTCTTAAGAATTTTGCTCTAAATATTGATCTATATAAAGCATTCAACAAAAAATGTTGACCTTTCATTCCTACTATTTACTTAACTTTGTTCCCTATTGAAGCTTTAGGTTTTAGGAGTTTCTTCCAAGTTTAAATGAAAATTTTTATCCATTTTATGCTACTAGTTGGAATCAAAATATGACTAGCCTAAAAGATAATAAGTGAGTTAATAATTGTCTTGATAAAATAAAAACTAAATGTAATATAAAGATAGTCTAAGAGTTTATTTTACCATATCCTAGTTATATAATATTCAATATGGTTATCCTTTTGTAAAAGAGGAAGCATTAAATAGTTAAAAGAGAGTGATCTAAAGTGAAATTTGGTAAGCTAGTGAAGTTCGTTAATGAGCCCTATAAAGACGCGGATTAAAGATTTTTTTATGTTGACTTGTAAATTAAATATGGATTCAAAATTTGATAAACATGAGAGAAGAAGATTAATGAAAGAGATTCATTATGTGAAAATAAAGGAAGATCAAGCAATGATTAGGTTAAATAGATTAAGCTTAGAGAATTTTCAATGACTGATTAATCTAGAGTTGGTTGTTTTATTTTTAACATAAAGTTAAGCATTTATATATTACCTAAAAAAAGGGTAAAGATTAGTAGGTCTCTTTTTCTTACCCATTTAGCGTCTTTGAATAATTCAATGGTATCTCTATTGATTAGAATAACAAAAGAGATAGAGCTGATACAAGCTTTAATTCATTTAATGAAATGGTATAGGTATCTAAAAGCTTTTATTAAATCAACTATGAAACTTAAGTCTAGCAAGTTAAAAGCCTTTTGGAAATCCACCTTTAGCTAACATCTCTTACTACCTAAACTTTTTGTGATAGTTACATAAGATTTCTTGGATCAATAGTATATTTGTGCCTTTCTTGTATAAAATCATTCAAAGAGGGACTGATATATTTTTGAGATGGTTTTATGTATAACATTAACGGGTCTTCAAGGATGAAGAATAGGAATCTTAGGGCTTAGTCTGACATTTTGTGAATTTTATGGTATTGGCGATGTTAGCATTATGAAAAGAAAATTGCATTTTATTGATCAATCCTTATATGATATGCTTTTTCTAAAAAAACGTTGTTTTTTATATTAGGATTAGGTGCCTTGTCTTTGTTGAGACTAAAGAGAATCATTTTCTTTATTATCTTCAATGAAGAAAAAGTAAACACATTTCTGTAGTTGCAATTGACTTAGGGAGGGCTAAGTGAAGTTTAAGATATTTCCAAAGGCAGTGAGGTCTACTAGTACCCAGGAGTGAGTTAAGGTGGTTATAAGCAAGCTACTTCACATCATCTTGATTTGTGAATAAACAAATGAATCATTGATAATTTTAATGATGTTGAAGTTTCTTAAAACTTGCCATGTTTATAGGGGCTAAGTTAATTGTGATTTAGCATTTTATAGCATATTCTTTTAGAATTATATGATATTCTCTTATGTTTGATCCATTGTCTTATAGGTAATGAGTTTGAGGAGAACTCACGAATTTGGGAATAACATTCTCCATAGTTATCCTGTTCAGGTGATTCTGGAGTTATTTGAAAGATAACTTCAAGGATTAGAACATTGTTGAAGACATAAAACTTGAAGGGTTTATAATGTATATGACAAAATTAACTATTTCTGTAATTTTGTTTGAAATATAGGTCTAATTGGAGTCAATTTTTCACTCTTATTGTATTGATTCTAGAACTTTAAAGAAAAAAATGACATTTTTGAAGTCGCTCTTAATTAAATCACACTTTGAAAACAAGTGGGGAGCCAATAAGAATGTCCACCTAAATCGTAATGGCTATCTATTCTTGTCGAGTAGGATCTCCTATTGCGTGACATCAAACTTTGACATTAATTCTATTTCTATAACCAAAGAGACAGACATTTTTTCTTATATTCTCGTTAATTCTTTTACTTTTCATACATTACTCATTCTCCATTGTTAATTTGCAAACTGATTCCCGGGTCTTAAACTTGCACATATTGCCTCAGGTGTGAATATCCTTTTCACCCATATTTTAATTGAAGATTTGTATGATAATATTAACTGGATGCATCTCTTATCGTGTTCTTAAGGATTGGTTGCTTTCCAGATTCAGGACTAGTGGCTAGGTACCCTCATCTGTCCAGTACTGATATTAAGAAAAAGTAGCTGATTACCCGTCAAATACTTTATTCAAAATATGTTATTTAGCAATTATTACACATGACTCACTAGGATACACTCAAAAAATAAGAATTGAAGATTTCACTAAATATATATAAAGAAAACACGTGTCTGTGAGTTATAGTCAAGTTGACATATACAACATTTTAGTTTTTAATAAAACTACAGAAAGAAAGAAATTACGAATGAAATCTGGAGATAAGAAAGGCATATGAAGTCTATTAGATCTGAAAGGCATCTTTTACTTTATGTGGTTGTTGTCTGTAGAATTACTTGAGTATCAGCTTGAACACTACGAATGCTGATACGTTTTCCGGAAACTGTACTATACATGGGTTCTATTGTTTACGGGTTAACCAACTTGCAAGTTTCTTCTTTCGCTTTTGGATTTATTTGAGTTATTTAGTAAAAGATAAAATAACTTACTGAAAAGAGAAGAGAAGAAAAAAAAAAAGAGGAGGGTGAGGCAATTTTCTGTAGCATTTTAAAGAATGTGTTTGGCACCCGTTGCTCAATATAATCACGTTGATCCCTTTCCTTGACAATAATGATTGTGCTAATCTTGAATTCGAGTCCTGTCATGTTAACTGATGTCATCTTTGCTTCTATAAACAGCGTGCCTCTTTTCCACTTTTATATATTCAGCATATACCTTTTCTGAATATGGCCCATGTCACCGAGTCATTTACAATGCATAATTCCTGCCTCTGCGGGTACTAATTATTAGGTTTTAATTTGATCCAAGGAGAAATTGTTAAAATAGAAGCAGAGAGGAAAAATTTTAATAAAGAATGGAATTCATACTCAAATGTTACTGTACACTTCAATCAGAGGAGATATATATACAAGGTCTATGTAACT
>JANQBM010000009.1:4628291-4646892 GCA_025594535.1 Erythroxylum domingense
TATCAAGAAAAATTAAAGAATTTGTATTCGCGAAAAGGATACACAATTCAACCCCCCTTCTTGTGTATATCATATATGATAAATAATTTCTATACTAACGTGTGATTTACTTCAACTTCTCTAAAAATAGCGCCTTAATTTTAATCCATATGCTCACAATCTGTACAGGCAAATTAAAAGGTTAGTCTTTTATTGCATCCTTCAGTGAAAATGGAAAGGCTCTCAACATAATATGCTCTTTTGTCAACCTTTGAGGTTTTATATTAAGATAGACGATGCTGATCTCCCTGAGATGCATCTGAGCATCCTTACCTGCATGACTATGAAAGTTAGGAATGTAACACCCCAATCTCTCAAGACACATACCCGACGTCCTGAGTGATGTCTGAGTGCATATCCCACAAGGGTGGCTTGTTAGATCAATCAAACACTTGAAACTCGGTACCCTTTTTTTTTTGCACTAACGTAAGTGAAAATCAATAACCAAATTTGAACCCAAACTTTTATTTCATAAAACTCGAAATCACAATTATTAAAACACTTTAATCAATTTCATTTACAAAACGTTTCCAATTCAAAAGTTATTACATCACAAAATCATTTAGAAACATTTCCCATTTGGAAAATTATCATATAAACAGAATGTTCAAATACACATTGTACAAAAATCGCGGAATATACAAATTGATACAAAAATAAGAAAATACAACTACAAATGTGAACTGATCCCGACCTCTATCTCTTACTCAAATGCATCGTCTGTACTCCTGTTATCCTAACGAGGTAATTGTTCTAAGCTTGAAAAAATATTGCAAATTTTGGGTGAGTTTTGCGAACACAAATGAGGTAACCATCATCGATGGTTTACTCAATTCGTGCATCATATAAATATACATATATGTAATTCACGTTTTTGCATTTTACATAATTCCTCACAAAACTCTCATCACTACATTAATTCATCATGTAGCATCAATTAACACCTTATTCATTTATTTCACATTTCACATTTCACATTTGAACCATTTAAACAGTGCATTTCAATCATTTAAACATACATATCAAATGCATATGCAATGCTCATGAGACTCACTTTCAATTGTTATTATTGTGATCGAATGTCTATAACTGTACCGTATCTATTGTGGATACTAGGCTCGTTAATAACTGTCCCTTATCTATTGAGGATACAAGGCTCATTTTACATAGTAAGTCTTTGGCTCTTAATCACTTTCTGAGATTTAAGCTCTTTTTTGGTGGCTACTCTGGTCACAACAGCCTTTACATTATTATGCATTTATGTAATGAAATGCGTCAGTCATATATGTTCAATTAGTCACTTTATTTCACTTTACACATTCACTTTCACATGTCATCAAACCTTGGTCCAACATTCAACATTTAAGTTGAGAAAGCTCATTTATTTCTTCATATTCACATACAAGGAGCATTTCAAATATCATATTCATTCATCAGAATCATTGGACCTTCATTGTCCGAAATCAGCATAATCAAATCACATTCATTCAATAATTCAATCATAATATAAAACAAACAATTAATTGAGTGAAACCGTCTAGGTTACTCACAGTATGCTCAAAATTAGCATTAGCTTCTATGATCTGGAAGCATTTGGATGTGGACGCTCTATCTTGATTTCTCTTCAATGCCTTCAAACATAACAAGAAGCCCTAACTTCCCACGTCACTCACGTACATCATCATGGAGGTTGGGAGTTGGGTCTTTAGTGGGAAATGAAGAAGAGAGCAAGATGAGACTGGCAATTGAAAGATAAGAAGGCTAGGTTCAAAGTTGGTGAAAGGTGAGCAACAAAATTCATGAAGAACGTGTAGAAGCTTGAAGAAAATGGAGAAGTCATGTAGAAGAAGAAAATAAGAACAAAACACCTAATGGTCTTTTAAATTAAAAGCATCGTGATCTTAAGACATGGCTTGGCAAGTGACACTTGTTACTTTCCATATGTCCAATTCTTATAACTTTAAACTAGGTTCTTTTAGTTAACTAGTCCATTCAAATCCAATTTCTACTCCAATTGTCTCCCAAATTTTATTGACATAATTCATTAAATCCTAAATTCATTTATAAAAATTTCCACTATCATTTGACTCCTAATTCTACTTCCATTTATCGATTGTCTTGCCATTTGAAATTTTTCCTAGTTCAAAATTTTCTCAAAATTTCAGAAAATTTTTCTAAAATTCACCAAAAAATTTAAATAACGAAATATACTCTCCAAATTGGTCTTCAACATATAAAAACCACAATTCTTAATAAAAAATCACCTTTCACTTATATAAATCAATTATACCCAGGAATTGTCAAAGAATGCATGTACAATTATTTTCATGTGTAAAAATTTAATATTCACGTGTAGGTGCATATTATATAATGCATGAGCATGAAATGCACTTTCTAATTTCTTAATAATCTCTCATATTTACTATCATCGGTTCATCTTCATTCTAATAACATCCCATAGTTTCCTATAATACAGATCAAGATGTGCTTAAAAACTAAAGTATGATCATAACTAAGTCATACTCCTCCAATGGATTCCCTCACTTCCTTTCCAGTAACCATTTTGAAATCAAAACTAAGGCTACCAAATGCTTTTTGGAGAGATAGAAAAATGTGTTAGAAATCTATTGGTTCAAAAATTACTTCATTTGGAGGTCGGACGATGAAGTTATTGTCAAAATACTATCATATCTGTCTTTTCGTCTAGTGCTTCTTCTGATGCTTCTACTTCGTCCAGCACTTTGTCTGGTGCTTCTGCTTCATCTGGCACTTTATCTGGTGCTTCTTTTGATGCTTCGTCTGGTGCTTCTGCTTCGTCTGGCACTTTGTCTAGTGCTTCTGCTTCGTCTGGCACTTCGTCTAGAGGCCATATCTTTTTCATCTAAAGGCCAAAAATTCCAAACTTTATATCTTTGGAAAGCTAAGAAGAAGACCTACAACTTTCAAAAGGCAACTCTGTCTAATTTAGCTTATATGAATAGAAATGTTCCCTAGAAGTCGGAAAACACTTCGTCTAAGACCTACATTTCATCTAGTACCTATGCTTCGTCTGAAGGCCATATCTTTTGTATTTTAAGGCCAAAAATCGCAAACTTTATATATTTGGAAAGCTAAGAAGAAGATCTACAATTTCCAAAGGACAACTCTATCTAATTCAGCCTATATTATCTAAATATCTGTCTTACGAATCAAATAATAGACAAACCTAGGTAATAATCACACAAGCTCGGATTATTTAACCTATTTTATGTTATCTCTAATGATTCGGAACCATTAGTTGCTACACATGAATCGGGAATACAATGATTACATATTGCATTTGATTTTGGCAATGAGTTTTCATGAAAAACGATTCAATATAGCATTAAAATCATCATCATTCAAATACCAAATCAATCCATACAAGATAACATAACCAATTTCTAATAAGAGAAAGAAATAATAAAACAATAAAAAATACTTAACCAGGGTCGTCGACATCAATGTCAGCTTTGAATCAACGTCAAAAACTTATCTTTTCATGGGTCTCCTAAGAAAATGTTTCAGCCACATGAAAATTACCCTAATCGAAAACCCCTTCGGTTTAACACTGCATAAGCTCTCTTCCTAGCTACTGTTCATTGATTTAACAAATAAACATTTGTCCACCTTACTGTTTACATCTGCTTTTATTGCAAACTCTCTTCTTTTTTCTCCTTACGTCACTCTTTGTTTCTGTCACCAGCCCTCTCCACTATTCCATAATGTGAAGAATTAAAATGATGGCCATGTATACTATTCATTCCTCTTTAAAGACCTAAGCTATTACTATACATTTTAAGTAAAACACATGTATTAAATGCTCAACATTTGTGTTAAATGTAGATGTTGTCTTCGTTTAATGCAGATAATCCAATCTCTTGCACTGCCGTTTCTGCCTTGGCGTCCTAGTTTGTTGCTACATCATTTTACTCTACCTACTGCTGTGGTGTTTCTGGTCTCTTTTTCTAGGTGTCCATCTTAATTCACTATTCTTTGAATTTTTTGTTCTTTTTTTTTCTTTCTTGTATTTTAATTTTCTTCTTCTTGTTCCATAAAGACAAGTAAAAACTAATATTCAAAAATGGCCCAAATGTAGTGCTTTCGACTCACTTTAATTTCTTTGCTTCCAAATTGTACCTAAAATCATATATAAATTAAAGTGAGTATCTTAAGCATTTTTGTATCATTAATCACTAAGTGTAAATGATTAATATATATCAACAATTAAACAAATATTAGAAGACCTTTCGAGTATTCCTAAGAAGAAAAAATAAGTTAAGAAGAAAAGAGAAGATGAAGTTACAAGGATCAAACCAAAAAGATCTTACCTTCATAACCATCTGGAGATGCTGGGGAAGGAGACTTTAGGGCCCTAATTCCAAAGCTTCTAGTGAAACTTTGAAAGGGAGTTTTTTGTTAACTCATTTTGGAAGTTCCGAGAATACATATTAGATGGTGGTTTTATTCACGGGGACGTTTCTTTAGTTTACGATGTCGTTTTGTCTATGTTTTGATATCCTGTTTATAGGATAATGTTTGTATTGAACTCCTTTCTAATTTAATTCATTTTAATTTTTCAAAAAAAAAGCAAGTCTCTAATAATTCATGCTTTTAGTAATTAAGTCCCTGATGTTTGAAATATTGTAAACAATCACTAGTGATATGAATTTTGAACAATTCAGTGTAGTTAAGTACAAAAAATGGAGAAAAACGCCCTCATATATTAAGATCAGAAACTGTTGATAAATGTTGATCCTAAACTTAAGTTCTAAAGAGCTAAAAGGAAAAAATTCAAAAGTTTCATATTTGAATCACACATAGTTTTAGTTTTTTGTTTACAATATTTGTACATGTAAATCATAACATGTTTGGAGCACTGTTCTCATCCAAATAGCCTTATCCAGAATAAGCCAGTCTTCCACCACTGCAATGTTTATACATGGAAATGGATAACAATATTTTCAGCAGGAACAACAGCCATCACATGTTCAAACATAGGAATGACAGTACTTGTTCTAAAGAAATGGAAATGGAATAGACAATTATCATATCAAAATCATACTTCAGAAACTATTTGGGGAAATGAATTTGAATTGGTCATTAGGATATTAGTTTACATCACAACAATCCATTATAAGACAGTAAAACATACTTTATTAGCTTTACTTTAAGTTAATCATAGTCCACAAGAGAATAGTGCAAGGATGAATAGGCCACTAAATAAATGCAACTACTAGGATAGGGAATATACAAAGTGAAGAAACAAATCATTAAAGACACAACCCTTAGAAAGAATTAGATAGCTAAAAGTGTTGGATAACCTATGAAAAAAAGGTGAGAAAAAGAATTTATTAAACGAAAAAGTTCGTGTTCAAAAAATCAAACTCCCAAATTGTGACCACAAAACTTTAAGAAACGTATAGAGGAGAAACATCAATTTTGTGCAAGGAGAGATAATCTAATGAGAAAACATTTAAACAAAAATGAGTAAGAATACAGAGTTGAGCAAAAACACAATACTAAGTGTACCACCTCCAATCATATCACTAAGGGAAATCTCAAAACAGGTAATGTCATAAAGTTCTTTTACCATATAAGCCAACTTTGAGGGAGAAATCTCTCCTTCCATAAGACAACCTATATAACTCAGCAAACAGGCTTAGAAAAATATGAAGGTAGATAATTTGCATAAAATTCTAGTCTAGAACTAAGAGATGAAGAAAAAGAACAAAAGATATGCAACAGGTTTAAGGCTTTTAAATAATTGGGCATTAGGCAAGTTAGTCCTGCCCCATATGCAGATGACACAAAGGTATAATATCTCTCAATAAGAATTATATCAAAGGATAAATACCACATACCCACGAATAAGAATTGACAGTTCTTTAGCAGCACTAGTGGCAACCTGATAATGAACAAAACTCTCTTCAATGCTATAATTGATGTTTGACTTTGAGAATGAATCAGAAGCTGAGGCAAAAACTGTTATTTCCTTGGAACCTGTTAGATACGCCCACCTTCACATTGGGTGTAAGAGCATGTAATGTAAGACATAAATGAGTAATTCCCATAGTCTTCTTTTGATTATAAAACACACAGGTTTTAGTTATGTTTAAAATTTTCTATGTGAAGCTCAAGTAAGTAGCCTATTAGCTACAAAGTAAACACCACTCTCAGATTAGACTAAGGAAACAACACAAGTTTAGACGAAACCGTTCTAGGATGAGATTAGATAACAACCTTTTTGTATGAAGAATTAAAGAGCAGAAGATATAAACAAAACATAAATAGCTACATCATCTACACCTTCTAGGAGAACATTAAACATTATTAGAAAAGAAAACAACTAAAGCTTAAGGAAGTAAAAACTTAACCTTCATATGGTTAACTGTCAAGAAAGGAAAAATTACGCTTACAGCGATGTGATGCGAGAAGGGCTAAGAGTGGGGTAAAATGACATTCCGACGACGGGAGAAGTGTTGAGAACGATGGGGTGATTGTGAGTGAGAGCAAACTTAGAATAGGTTACGGATTCAATGACGAGGTGAGAGAAAACTTAGGTATTTTAGATAGATTAAGTGAGAACAAAGGAGAAGGAGAAGTCTTCTTAAAATAACATCATTTTACTACAATCAAGAAACGACGTCATTTCGCTAATGAGACAAGCTTCCCCTAATGACGCTAACATGTTTTATTAGTGGTCATTTGACACGTGGCAATGACATGTCAGCTAAGATAACGGTGAGACTAACGTTAGGCTAAAATTTTAAAAAATTGAGCGTTTGGGCATTTTATTGCTACTTTTTAAAATTTAGGCTATAATTGAAAATTTGAGAAAAGTTTGGGTTTTTTTGGGTAATTAACCATAATAATAATAATAATAATAATAATAATAATAATAATAATAATAATAATAATAATAATAATAATAATGTACTAGAAATAAAAGGTAATAATAATTCAAAATAAGTGTTTATCATGGTTAAGCCTTTGCTAAGTATTAAGAAAAAGCAAAAAAAAACTATAAAATAAAAATAAAAAGAAACAAAAAACAAAAAACAAAAAACCTTAATAAGAATCTTAGACTATCTTTGTGTCAATTAATCTTTTGGTGTTGCTTAAGTATCCTAATACAGTGCCTCTAAATTGGCTCGAGCATCCAGTTATTAAGTAATCAATATGACATGGTAGCTCTAATTGGTGGAGGTAGTTTTGAAACTCTAAGGTGTCTTGCCCTTTTAACCAACACCTCCTCCATCCATCTCTCATGTGCCTCAACTGCTTCACATGCTTTTTTAGCACCCATTGTCTATTACAAATAGTATGCTAAACTTTTAGGCTTTTCCCCATGTATTTCTCCAGTCAGGCTATCCAATTGATCTAAATGTCCATATGGCTTTGATAGGTGAGCCCGCACTATTTAATGAATCATCCTATTACTTGGCCCCTCTTGTATGAGTTGAATTGACCTCGAATGTTGTGGGTAGTATAATCTTGGTTATTGCTATTGTGTATCGTGGCAATCCTCATCTATTCTAATAGTTACCTGCTCGTCTTAAACCCTAACCATTCTGTATATATCACCCACTAGTCCTTATCTCCTTGTCACTATATGTGTGTTCTTTATTATGTCCAAGCCTAAGGGGACCAAGGCGCCAAGTAGCCTCGTAGGTGGAAATCTACTGAATAATCTTGTCCTCCTATCCAACCAAGGCACATATAACCCAATACTAATTGTCACTATCTACTTGTTCACACACTAATGCTAAAAATTTTAGGCTAATTCACAACTCAAATTGATCAGCATCTGATCAATCATAGTCCACAAATATAAAACATCTACATTCCCCACTATTACAAATATTTCACCCCAAGTGCCTTAATATATAAGTATAACATGAATGTACCTAAGCATTAGGTGTCTTAATGGGGACGCCTTGGACTTACTGAGGTCGTAGTCATATTTACTACTTATGGTGCTTTATAAATGACGAGCCTTTATATCTTAAGACACCATGAAATCTTGCTTATATAGCCCTATCATCATATAAAATTACATTTAACTCTTTCCCTTCATCTCACACATTATCTGGAATTTAATAATGTTTAGCCAATTTTAGCTTTAATGGCCCTTCTCTAAGATGAAGGTAGAGCATAATTCGAGCGCGAGTTCTCTATATGTAGGCACTACTATCTCAAAGAATATGGACCACACCCTAACACTTATGAACTTTCAAACCTATTACGCCAACCCCTACTCATTATAGTGCTTTATATTTGATGCACCTGTTGGTCTAATAGATGCTAATTTGACCATAATTATAACCCCACATTTGATGTATTTTGCTTTTATGTTTTGTACTTATTCACTCCAAGTGCATTCATATGTGATAATTGTTTTCATAGACCAAAAGGAGATAAATTCAAGTGAAATCATCACATAAAATGAAGATTTGAAACAATTATGAGATACACGGCCATGTATGTGGCTATGTAAGTCTATCAAAACTTATAAATTCATGATTTTAAGTACTTTTGGAGATACACGGTCTCTTAAATGGCCATGTAAGTGATCATGTATGTCCTAAAAGCCCTCAATTTTGCTATAAAAGGACATGAATGGAGGCAAACAAGAGAGAGTCAAGTTTTGCAACGATTCTAAATGTGAGGAACTCAGAGAGGCAACGAAAAGGTCTAAAAACAAGGAAAACACAAAGTTAACATCAAAAGTATGACGAAAACATACAGGATATGTCAACAAATGTTGCATGGGAGGCAACCTATAAGTTAGGATAACTTTATTTTAAATTTTATATTATTTATATTTTCATATTTAGAATTTATTTATATTTTTTATTTTCTTTTCTTTTTTATACACTCTTCTTTCTCTTTTGCAAGGATGTAAGTCTAATATTGGATGGATAGTCTCGAGATCAAAATTGTCTTACTTAGGAAAGTACCAACTCTTTCTCACTTATTAATATATGTTTATACTGTGTACAATAAGGATAATGTACAATCTAAGTGTAGGGAAGGGATTAATGGTTTTTGTAATTTTCTTAAGCTTATTATAACCTTGGTTATTAAATTTTATGAACTAATATCTTGACTTAATTGAAATTTGTCTAAAAATACTTTATTTCATTATTGAATATAGATTTGAATTAATATGCAAAAAGATGATAGTTAGAATAAAATTGTTTTTATGAGTCATATTTTTAGTAATCATTGAAATAGTCAAGTTGAATAAAAATTGCATATTATTTACACATATATAACAATCTTTTTCGTAAGCTTTTGAGCGTAAGAGAGATTTCAAAATTTTTAAGCTCTTTTATACTTTAATGTGTGTATCATGTATAGTTGAATAATTTTAGAACTTGCTTTTATTATGCATATTGAGATCATAGTTATTAAATTAGAAGCATTAAAGTGATAAAGGCAATTAGATTCAACAATTTGTTTAAGATTATTTCTTTGATAATGACTTTACCATATTTTATCCTTTAGTAATAACCAAATTTAAGCCTTAGCCTTTTTCATTGATTTTAACTATATTATTAACATTTATTATATTTTTCTTTGAAGCCCTTTTATTATTTTGAACCTTGAAGGTTATTTACATTAGTGAATGTTTGAAACTTAAAATTTTGATAGGTCCAATATTTCTTTAATAGCGGTACATAATGAATGCTCAAAATTATTTTGATTGAAGGGAAAACTTTTAAGACCATAGCAAAAGAAGAAAAGTTTATTATACCAATGGATTTATAATGAAAAGACCTGTATATTATGAACAAGTTTCTTGTAATGTTTTCTTTGTGAATTTCCTTCAATTTTTTCACAGATTTATTATCTAAACCATACCTTACCTAAGCCTCATAGCAACCATATAAAGACTTTTTGACTTTTGTACTCATTTACATAAGTGGTGGAGATGTGATAATATTGCAAGCCTATTGCTAATATTGAAATTTGTTGCTCCTTTTTTCTATTAACCTAATTAATTCTTCTGGAGGATATTATGGTAATAAAAACTAAGTGGTTGCATATAAAACAAATTAATGTCAAAACCAACCATCTTAAGCAAGCATTACAATTTCCTAGACAACATCAATTATATGTAACTTTCACAAAAATAACTACACAAAAAGTTCAAAATTAAATGAAATTTTACAAAAATCTCACCCTCTTATTCGTACAACACATAAAAGGCACAAAAAAATCAAAATATGCTTTTATGTTCTCCCTCACACACTTAATGTAACAGCTAAATGTGGAAAAAGGGATATAAAAGTAGAAGAAAGAGATAAGATTGCATTTTTTTTAAATGCTAAATAATTACAATCTAAAAAATGAAATAAGCTATGGTTTTCATTGTCTTGGATTTTCTCCTAAGTAACACATTTGGTTTATGTCGTTGGCTCAACATCCTCATCCACTTTCAAGATTCTCTCAATTCTTTCCCACTCCTAAGAAATATTGTACTAGAATTTTCTTTAGAGTTCGAGATGGGTTTAGCAGGAAGTTTCCTGGATAGCTAGATTTCTACATTACTCAAGCTAGTGTGAATTTATCCTATCTAGGTTTCTAGGAGTTGCAAGTGTGCATCTATCTTCTGTTGGTATTCTACCCCCTATATATGAACTTGCCCAATCCAGTAAGCTAATTGTTTTACTATGTCTTCTAGGGAGGGACCTATGTGTTGGTTGGGCACTAAAGATCTTGTACTATTCTGATTAGTGGTAAAAGTAGGTGGGTTTATATTGGGCCTATATCTAAGGTTTAGATGATCTTTCCACCCCCTCATTATATTTCCTATGTCATTGTCTAGGATAACTACAAACAACATTCATATCTTAAACCTACAAAAAAGGACATGCATCAATAGTACGAGTAAACTCAACGTAAATTTCATAAGCACGAGCTTGGGACATGGAACATGCTATAAGTTTAGAAACAAGATTCGTTAAATGGGCCGCTTGTTTAGAGTTTTTCGTAGGAAATCTTGATATCATGCACATGAATTTCATTGACTTTCCTAGATTGGCTAACTTAATTTTTAGTTCCAAATTTGTTGTGAGTTTTCAGCCATATTAGAGATTAACCGTCTAGCTTATTTTGGAGTTTTATCAAACAACGCCCCATCGCTGGCTGCATCTATCCTGCTTCTATCATGTGGTAAAAGGCCCTCATAAAAGTATTGTATCAATAACTGTTCACTAATCTAATAATTGGGACAGCTAGCACACAGTCTTTGAAAATTTTCCCAACATTCATCTAGTATCGTGTTCATGTTTTGTCTAATTCTATATATTTCTTTCCTAATAGGTCTTGTCTTACTAGTAGGAACAAATTTTTAAAGAAAAAATGTAGGTAATTCAGCCCATATATTAATGGATCTAGGAGGCAAATAATATAACCAATCTTTAGCAAAATCATGCATTGAGAATGGAAAAGCACGTAATTTCACTTGTTCTTCTTCTATTCCCTCAGGTCTCATATTAAAACAAACAACCAAAAATTCTTTTAAATGCTTATAAGGATCGTCAGCTGCACATCCAGAAAGTTTAGATAATAAATTTAAGAAACCTGAATTAAGCTTAAAGGATCTTTCCGAGGATGGGAAGACAATATATATAAGTAGTTGATCTTCTAGTTTGGTTTAAAGAGTTGCTTCAAGGTAGCACTAGCCATTTCTATCTTTTTGTCCAAATGTGATTGAAAGAATGAACTTTTCTTTTCCAGCTCTAGTTTTACTCTAGTTTCTTTTCCATCTCTTAATTTCTTAAAATCCACCTTCTTCTTCTTTCTTTACCTCGGACCAGCCCTTCTATTAATTTTTGAAAGTGAAGTGCTCTCATGTTCGTTTTATTTTAAGAATGGATCGAATTTTAAAATATAATAGTTAAACCCAAGTACCCTTATTTATCTTTTTGTGATTGAAATATATATGTGATTTTAGACGGCAAACCCCTCAGGGAATTGGGATCCATAATCGGTAGGTAATTTTAGTTTGTCCAAGTGCATATTCAATATTTCATGATGTCGATTTGGACATGGATTAATTAATGGATTTCATATTCGGTACGTCGTTTGATGTTAACAAAGAATAATTTGATGTTACATCCTGATCACAACACCGGTCTAATCTCGTGGTTAATATGCTTCCACTACTAATTTATATGGCAAAAATATCGATGTTGCGTTCAATTCAAATGACGATAAATCGAATTAAACAGGCTGGAGTCGGTGAAGTATACAGTTAAAAACAAATTAACGCACCTTCAAAGGTTGACTTTTAATTTGGTAAACAAAAATTAAAGTTATAACCATGGAATTCAATTCGTGAGCAACCTATGCCAATACAAACACATGCCGTACTACACAGAAACAGATTCCATGATCTCTATCGAATTTTATAATATTATTCTATATAAAATCTCAACACACACCCACATTTTTTAGGTTTAGGTACAGTTTGAAACAGCTGAAGCTAAGGGGTAAGAAAAGTAGCATCCTTTTGGCTACCCGTGCACCTAAAAGGTATCATACTTTTCAAGTTTCTATCAATAGCATTATATACATATGTATATTTTTCTACATTCTTCATCATTTAGGACATGAATGTACCTTTGACTTGCAATAAAGCACCACTTAACCGTCCCAAATCTCAAGTATATGAATTTGGGTTTAAGTAGTCGGCCAACTGCCCAGCTGTAAGTTTTTTTGCCTCCCCAACAAATTCTTGTTTATTGTTTTATTAACTTTCTATTTACATTCAGTTAATTCGGATAACACGTTTTGTTTTATCGACAATTCCTCGCCTTATATCCAGTTGTGGTTATTTTCTGAATTAATTTATATTGCTAACCACGCGCTTATTTGACGGTGTATTTGAGTGCTCGAACTTTTGACTTTTCTATGCCTACTATTCCCTTGTACTTATTGACAAATGTAAGTACGTACAGGACATCAAAGAGTCTCATAAGTCGTAGTTAAGCCTCCGTCAACTTCACATACGAGTTTGGGTCACTAACGTCACCACCCCGGTTCCACCGTCATTGCTGGCCTCTAGGCCATTACGTTCACGCTTTATAGTCACACAGACACAGGTTACACACCACCACAATCAATGTCATTGAACCGCTCGATCAGGATCGGATGGCCACAATTTATGAACTCTTTTTCTAATTTATTATTAAAAAATAGACTAAAATCTGACGGCAGAAATGAAATATTAAAAGATAGAAACTTTATAAATGGAGAAGCATTGAACACATATGTACATAGGCATGGACATCCAGGGCCATCACTTTTGCCTTATATTTCCATGATCCTTAGCGATCTATATCAACAGACTTCTCCCAAAATGCATCGTTTCCATCTCTTCTTTTTCGTTTCTCTTCTAATTTTATTTACTCCTCCGAGCCACGCTATAAGACACCCTTTTCCTGCGCCTTCCACTAGAACCCAACAAGCTTTTGGGTCTGCAACTGACAACGTTCATTTCTGGCACCAGGCCAAAGAATTCCAGTCACAGAAGCGAAGGGTTCCTACAGGATCGAACCCGTTGCACAACAAGAGATGATACTGAAGTTGTTGAAGTGCCCATTATCTCTTCCGTGGTAGATAGATATGACCCACTGGGGGTTCTTCTCTGGTTTATTGATAATACACCATTACAATACCTAGTTGATTCTGCTTGTAGAGAATGTGTACAGCAGGTAAAAATTGATTTTGTTGTTAGAAATATTCCTATACCAGCTTGTTTGAGTTCTTTTGTGCTTTGTATCTGGTCCTGAAATGAAGTTCATCTTTGTTGTAGAATACATATAACACGAGATAAATGTCCATTGTTTTATTTATACTGATAATGAAATTTGGGGCTTGGGTTCAAGGATACAGTCTCTTATTCAGCCTCAGGCTGAATGATTTTTGTCTTCACTTTGGTCGCCATGAATTCTGAGATAAGCATGTCGACTTCAAACGATATCTTTTGTCAAACTTTTCAGAGTGGTCATTTCCACTGCATCGGAACAGGATTAGTGATTCTTTACGTGTCATGTTTGTTGACATTGAACTATGTATTGATCATAATTTATTAAAGGGAGATGAGCAGCTGCAGTGAATCAAGATCATAGGGCTTCACCATTTAGCACTTTTTTCTTACATACCAACCCAATTTAAAATTTCGCTCATTAGGCCTACTGCGGTGATTGATGAGCTAAATGAAATGAGTTATCTAGTCCAGTTAAATCCAGCCCCATAGGCCCCAATCTTGATGGGGGGAAGTGTAAATACTCCATTATTTCTCACAACAACCCTGCAATTAAGAGACGCAACACCCTCCATCTTTTACAGATATGGAGTACATGTTTGTTAGCTAGCTATTTTGAGTCTTGTTTTATACACATTAAGCGAAATGGAATTGTTACAAGCCATCTCTTTTCTCATGGTTGTATAAGAGGTTTACAAGTCCCAATGGCTACATCTGTCTAATATGTGAGAGAGAGAATGTGATTATGTTCGAAAAAGTACAAACCCCAACGATAGCGGGAACGGAACTCCTTGCATATCCCGCACTTAAATGTACAGGAAATGTATAGCATTTAAGTGTGTGCGTTGAGGTGGGTGTGGTCCATGATGTTTTTTTTTTTTGTTTTTTGGCTAGTGTTATATGCTTCATGTTAAATTTGAATTTAGTTCAATAAATTATTCGCCAGTTGAAAATAAGACTTTACTTATTAACATGTCCATTAGAAAATGCTAACCCCACACACCAATAAAGGCTTGTCCTGCAAAGGTAACAGGAGCAGCATTTAATGTTATTTCCAAAAAGGGCAGAGTTAGGACTTAGGAGGGAAAGACAACCTCTATTCTGATTGGATGCTATAATTTTGTTTTATTTAATTTTGATTATACATTTATATATACATCATATAAATATATAAATATAATATAATAGAATAAAGTAAATTTTAATTAATTAAAACAGATAATCTGTTTTTACTTAAGAGGCTTAGTAAAGCCAGTAGTTCGAGCCTTACGTGGCTCGTCCACTATCTGAGAATTCTCTAATTGCAGTCCAACCACAAATTCTTTTGAAAAGATAATAATTGATCAGTAAAAGAATCAAAGCGTATCCTCCTCGATACAAAACATAAAAAAGAAAAAGTAAGGGACGTTTTGTTTATAAAAAATAATAGAAATAAAAATAAGAATAAATGTAGAAAAAAACGAGAATAGATATAATTATTATAATTATAATAGTTGGTTAAGATAAAAAAATAATTATCATTATTATTGATAATGGTTGATCTGTAAAAAATATTGTAATTAATTAATTACAAAATGAATTATATTTTAATTAATAAATAAATTATATTTTAATTAGTTATAATATTTTCATTAATGAATGAATTATATTTTAATTAATTATATTGTAATTAATTAATAAATAATAATATTTTAATTAATTAATAGTTTTATTTTAATTAATAATAATATTTTGATTAAATATAATGTAAATAAATAAATAATAATAATAATTTAGTTAATTATATTGTAATTAATTAATTAATTAATTACAATATTTTAATTAATGAATAATAATATTTTAATTAATTACATTTTAATTAATTATATTTTAATTATATTTAATTTAAAAATTAAAAAATATTATTGTTAATAGGAATCAAACTCATTCCTCGCATATATGGAAGGTATGGACCATTACCCAAAATTTGGGTATGAAAAAACTATTCAATCAATCATAATAATAAATAACCTTTATCATTCGTTACATTTTCATTGATTTATTCTCATACCCCTTAACCAAGCACCTTTTAAGACTTCCTAATCAACATGGAGGGAGCCTAGGAGAACACCATAACATCGAGCCTAAATGCGGATGGCAATTACCCAGACCGTGGCGTGATATGCTTTCAGTTGGGTTTCAATGCACTTAAGTGGAAGTGCTTCATAAACTGGATCAAGACCTTTAACTGTCAATGGATCAAGACCTTTAACAGAAACAAGAACAGGAATCGATCTCTAAGTATTCCAGTACCTTACCATAGTTATACCAACTTGTAAGGGAATCCTCGGGCAATAACGATTTCTCAAATCCAATTAAACACTTGCTCGTAGAGCTTAATAGATGACTGTACTTGATCCTTGAATATTCTGCATTTCTCTCTTTTAAGATTGTATACACCGAACTGTTAAATGCTAATTTAAATAAGGTTAAATCAATTTTGACGACTGACAGTAGCTTAGATGCCCCCAATTGCTTGATGTCGTTGTTGGTTGCTGCTCCGTAAGTCACAAAACTGAAGATGAGAGTTCCAAATCAAGGTGTAAGGGGAATTGAAAAATAGGTAGTCGTGAGATTATTTAAATACGTAAGTTGTGTTATAAACTTTACGGTAGTGACCAAAATAACGATATGATGGTTCGCTATCTTGTCTTTAATCACAGATCGATCATCTCAATTATCGCATACTGTTTTTTCTTTTGGAGATTGCCTTTCCTAATTTTGTTTTGGGCATCTCCATCTCTTAACAAAATAACTATAGTTCAGAGCGTTTTGCTACCTCAAAATAACAAAATAACTATTAGGTATTTTCATTCATCCTCATGTATTCTTTAAGTACCAAAAGGGTTGTATCCTTTCATAAGAGTTGTAACTTGCCTTAGAGTTACTTGTTTGTAGAAAATTGTTTTAAGAAGTTTTTGCTAAACTCCTAAAAAAAATGTAGGCCTGATTACAAGTATATAGAACATCGCAAGCTATAAACCTTACATCAATTACAATTTAAGCTAAAAGTATTGGAAACTATATGCGTGACCGCAAACAGATGTGCAAATCATCATCAAATGATTCCAACCGTCGTTTACCTGTATTGTCGGGGATAATCCCACTTTAGAAAAAACAGATTCCATGTAAGAGCTATATGAATTAGTTTATGATATTATAGCCAATTACTTGGTTCCAATTTTATGTATAACATTATTATTTTAATTAATAAAGGCCTTTTTATCTCTTAATGCATTTTGTTAATTACATTTAATGTTTTAACACTAAAGATAAAATCCCTAAAATAATTACTGTGCAATTAAAATTATGATGAGATTATAATTATGAGACTCAGTTTTCATTTATGTATTATTCCTAGTTGTAGTTTTATTAAGATAGGATATTGATGAAACAGTAAAACTAACATAAGTTTTTTTTTCTTATGAAAAAAGTAATTGATCTTATAATTTAAAATATGAAGATAATTAAACAAATATGTCGGTGTTTATTAGAGAATAAGTTCACCAAACTGACTCGATTATGAGGATACCAAATGGAATATTACTTATGTAGCTATAGATTTTATCATTATGATAGTTGCATAATTGATTCTTAAATATGATATTTTCAAAGTATTTATATGGGAATTATTGGGTTTTTATGTTATTTATAACCTATCATATTTAGGGTATCTCAATAAGTAGTAATTGGAAATAGTAAGAATTATACAGAGATAGTTGAAGTAAGTCAGTAAAAACTTGTTACTTCAAAGTAATTAGAGAGAATGTTCTATTGTTCTTGATTAGTAGTTATTTAAGGAATACTCTAGATAAAGTGAATTGAGAGTTAAAAAGGTAATTTTAAACATCAGTTATAAATCAATTACTAATTAGCAAGATCGAACATGATTGTATTAAAAAAAGTTGACATTATATCTATATTCTATGTCCAATTGAAACATTGGAAGATGAAAGGATTAAATTATTTATCATAAACAAACATGGATACATCAAGTCGAACCACTTTAACAATCCTCATAAGTGGGTGGTGATGACATGTTGCCAGACATTAATGATGATATATGATTATAAATTGTTTAATTAAATAATTAAAGACAAATTAAAAGGAGTTTTAGTTTATCTAATTCTAATTATGAATTCTAATTATAATTTATAATTTTTACCAGTATATAAAGAACCCACTCAATCACACATAAAGAGAAGTTAAGAAGATAAAAATTAATTTCAATTAAGGTGTACTTAATTGGTAACTTTGAGAAATTTCAAGGATTAAATATGAGATTCAATTTTAATAAAAATAAAACCTTAATGTTTTTTTTCTATTAATAGGAAATAAGCATAAGGGAGTTAGCACTCCTGCTTATTCCTCTCAAAAGTTGTCTCTTTTTCTCTGCTATGTGGATACCATTATAGGTTAGACACTTGAACATCTTGTTGTCGACTCTTCAAAAAGGATTTAGAAAAGGTTTTAGCAGTTGTAACATCCCATTTCTATATAATAGGCTAAATTATAAAAATGGGTATATGGGCGATCAATCGAAGAAATTGGGAAAACACATCTCATGCTCATGCATTTGTGAACAGTAATTTTTGCACTGGAAAATACCTGTACATGCATTCATGACATTTTCCTGGTAAAATTACGAATAAATGGGAATTTTGCAAAATAGGCCTTGTGTGTGTAAAAAATTAAATTGGAGAGGATCATTAGGGTTTTCTC